>VZTN01035344.1:171950-202546 GCA_013400515.1 Erpornis zantholeuca | reverse complement strand
CGCGCGGCACCGGCACCTCCGTCCCCTCCGCCCGTGCTCCCCTCTCCCTCCCCGCCGCTCGGAACGCGGCCCCCGCAGCCGGCAGGGGCTCCGGGCGTTCCCGGGAATCCCTCAGCGGTGCGGGAAGGTGCGGCCGCGCCCGCCCGGCGCTCACCTGTGCGGGGATGGCGATGGGGATGGATGATGGGCGATGGGGGTCGCGATGGGGATGGGCGATGGATGATGGGGATGGGCGATGGGGGTCGCGATGGGGATGGATGATGGGCGATGGATGATGGGGATGGGCGATGGGGGTGGCGATAGGGATGGGCGATGGGGCTGGGTGATGCCGTCCTGGCACACGGAGCGCCGCGCCCGCTCCCGCCTTGGCTGGGGCACACAGGTAGCGGCGGGGATGGAGCAGTGACCCATTAAAATGCGGCGCGAGTCTGTTTTCCTAAGCTGCCTGAATTTAACCCTTCCCCAGAAAAGAAGCAGCCAGGTTCCGGCATTCCTGTTTTCTTTTTTGCTCCGATGCGGTCTCGAGAGCACTGCAGGTTTGATTAATTCGGATTAAGCCACCCAAAGGTGTGATAACAATGTGGTATTGGGGGGTATTTTGCTTATCCTGTCGTTGAAAGGATTTTTTGGTTTTTTTTTGCAGCTGGTCTGTCCAACCATTATGGCCTGTGCTTTAAAAAAAATACCTTGGTGATGGGGGAGGGTAAGCTACCAGTACAGCAGTGGATTAGGCTCCTGAATGCTTTTCCCTTTATTTTTTTTAGGTTTCTATCTCCTGAACTTCTTTTTGCTGTTATTTTTATTAGTTAGGATCTCCAGTGTGTTGTTACGGTTTCCTCTTTAATTTTGTCCTGTCGGGATGGAAGCAGGAGGGCTGCAGGCAAATGCCACCTGATGGCTCCTAGAGGAGCTCTCTCCTGGTTGGAAATTCGGTCTCTCCTCCCAGCTTTGCAGACATTCACAGGTGCCATCTGCACAGTCTGCACTCAGAGCTGCTGCTGTGAAAATATCCGGGAATAGTGGCACGGGGGAGGGCAGGAGTGGAAAAAGGAAACAGCATTCCTGATAACGCATTTGATAACCCAGGCTGAACTCCAGGAAATATTTTTTTTTTGATAATGTCTTGTTAGTGTATTGAAATGCTTTTGCTGTTTTTAACAGGTTGTTTTGTCTTTCCTAAAAACAGATAAAGTCAGAGGGAATTTCACCAGGGGAAAAATACTCAGATTAAAACTGGTAAGCAGGGATGGGCCCTGTTTCTAGAGCTCCTCCTAGGGCTGTAATTAACCAATAAAATAGAAACAGGGTCAGTGTGAGTGTACCCTTGCTTGCCTAGGTGACAGACATGACCTTTCCTATAAAGCTGCCTGGACTTGGAGGTTTTGGAGCTAATTGGGGAGGTTTCCGAGAGAGCTCCTGGGAAATCTGACAACTCAGAATCACCTGGAGGAGGACTTGGGGGCTGCTTGCTGGGGCTGGGGGGTCATTCAGCATTCAGGACAGGTGTTACCAAACCAGGTGAAGGTGTTGTGGGAGGGGAAGGCAAAGAGAAAGCAGGAAATGTGGCATGGGCAGGGATTTTTGGGCCAAACCCTTGTATTTCACCAGAAACTGAGGAAATGGGGCCTTTGCTGCTTATCAAACTCCACCTCCCCTTCCCACTCCCAGCTTCCCGAGCTGCAGGGATTTTTGTTGCCTCTGACCAAGGACAAATCTATGCACTCCATTCCCAGCTGTGGGAGACTTCTGTCCTCTGACTTAATTGAAAATTGCTCGCTGTAATTAATTACCAGAGTCGTGCTCTCCGTCCCTTGTGCTTTGGGTGTTTGTGCTCACCTCGCCCCAAGCCCCAGGAGGGTGGAGGGACCCTGGCTGTGGGGTGAGCATCCTCCTTCCTCCCCTTCCCACCAGCATCCTCATTAGTGCTCCTGGCATTGCCCCTTCCCGTTCTCTCCCCTGAGCTGCTGCTTTGGTGTTTGAGCCAGGCTTGGAGGCACAAGGCAGTGCCCTTTGATCCATCCTCCTTGCTGCAGTATGGGAACAATTCGTCTTTGTTCTGCACTTTCTCCCTTTCATTCCCTTTCATCCACTTCCTCATTTTCCTGTTGTACTTCTACCTCAGGTCTCCTGGAAGAGTCTGGCTTGTGTGGCAAGCTGCTCAGAGCAGCCTTTGTGCACACACTGCTCCTGGCTCTGGGGTACCTGGGACAAGCTTTGCCTCTTAAAGCACTGGAAGAGCTTCACGTGGAGTGGGGAAAGCTGGAATTAATTATCCAGGAGCTGATTGTGCAGGCCCCATTCACTGCATTCTCACTTGATTTTATTAATTCATGGGCTTAGCATCATTGTCTCAGCTGTAAAGTGGAGAGTCCTTCCTTGCTGATAAGGTGGTTTTGGAGTGTCCCTCGGTGTTCTTCTCATTTTGTGGCTTTTGAGATGCTTTTCAAGAGGAAATGGACTTGATGGTTTGAGACCAGTAGCTTGCTCCAGTTATTTGACTTGGAATATTTTTGCTTATTAAGATTTTAAAGTGAATTTTTAAGAATAGCATTGGGAAAATGATGACCACAGAAAAATTCATTGAAGCTCAAGCCAACTTGAGACTTTTCCCCCTTCTTCCAGCTACACATGCCAAGAGTGGGCAAAACAAGAAGAAGATTGCTGTGAGAGTAGTAAATTGCCAGGGATTTTGGCAGGGTATTAGCTTTGAAACCTAATGCTGGTGGTAAGTACACGTGATGAATGTGTTTGGGTGTGAATGAAGCAGTAAGAAATACTCAGTTAATGCCCTTGTCTTTAATTCTCCACTTGATCCAAGCATTGAATCCCGGTGAGCCACAAGAAAGAGTGATTCTGCTTCAACAGACAGCTGTGCAGTACATGGGAAACTGAAAATTTGGCAGAGAATATCTATTTTTGTTGAATAAAACTTCAAGCCTTTCTGAGAGGTGTTGCAGAGTCTCCTGCAGGTTGTGACCCCAGAGTTCTCATTCTGGCAGTGGCTTCTTATGAGTAGTTGTTACATAATATATATATATATAAATATATGTTGCAATATACGTATTATAGTGTAATAACTTTAGAGGAATAAATATCACAGAGCTTTTTTTCCTGGGTGTTTATGTGAGCACAGAGCAATGCTCAGTCTGTCACCCACGCAGCAGCCTGTCTGCCTCTGCCCCAAATGTTTCTGATTTCCATTTCTTTGTGGCAGGGCTTGTGCAGCACTGAAGGGAAGGTTCTGACAGTGTGGTTCTCCCTGCCCCCAGCCTGGCAGCAGTGCCCAGCCCTGCTCTCAGAGTGAGAGCCCTGTCTGGGTGTGCTGGGGGCACTGCTGCAGGTGGGATGGGAAGGCATTGCCTGCCCTGGTTGTTCTCTGTTCCCCACGTTTCCATGGCAAGCCTCAAAGCTCCTGAGAAATCAGGGGTGCCTCACGAGTTTCCAGCTGGGAAGGGCAGGTTCAGGTGCCTGAGGGCACTCTGTAGTGTTGATGGGTGCTGCAGGACTGGAATTGGGTGAGGGCAGAGCTGCTGCTCGGGGACAATCCAATGCCAGAGCAGCAGGGAGGAGCAGGCATTCCCTGTGGCAGTGCCAGCTGTCCCATCCCTGCCCCAAACACCAGCCAGGGCCCTGTCCTGTCCCTTCTCTGCCCCAGCAGGCTGTGTTGAGGTAGCACCAGCCTCTCCCAGGGCTGCTGTCACCTTATCTACTGCTGCCTTGCAGAGCTGGCTGTGGGCAGGAATGGTGCCTGCTGCCTCCTGATTGTGGCCTTGGCCTTCCCCTGGCCTCTGCAGACTGTGCTGTGTGTGCCAAACATCTGCAGAGGGGCGGTGGGGACACTATAGAGAACATGGAGAGGTATCAGGTGGTGTCATAGATCAGGGTCAGTATCATTTATTATGTCTAGGTATCATAGATTTATTATATGCACACTTATACTAGGTATATATGTGTATATAGTATACACATATATATTAGGTATCATAGCCTTCTTATATACATGTATGCCTTTTAGAGAGGTATTGTTATTTATACATATATCATGAAGTATTCCTAGTGTTTTAGGAGGGTGGTCACATAAACAAATGTATGGAGTTTTGAATGGAACTTTTGGTGCTGATGGTATGGTTTGAAAGTGTGAAATTTTTCTTTTTAATTTTTTTTTGTAAAGCAAAAGTATAAAGAAGTGATGGAATTTTTTGGTTCAAAGTTGCTACTGTTGTTAAGAAAGTTAGAGGAAAGGTAATTATAAATATTTATGCCCAGCAGATACTTATCAAATAACAAGAGAATTTGGAGTCAGTGGATATTCCATAACCAAATGTGAGGTGTTTTCCACCAGTGAGTAACCCTTGGAAAATCAGTGACAGCGTGGGGCTCTGGTTCCCTGTTTGGGAGGAGCTGGTGCTGCTTCTGCTGGGATATTCCCTGCAAGGCTTTAAGCTCTGTGCCAGCCCAAGGCATTCTGTGGTCCCAGGGAGGCTGGCTGGCCAGCAGTGCAGAGATTGGGCATGTTTGAGCATTGAAATAAATGCTGTTTTCATAGCACTATCCATGGACTGCTTGACTTCAGATGAAATACTACAGTCTCTGAGCTCTTCCCTCACGAGATTTTGAGTTGCTTTATTAGGTGTCTTGAGATGCAGGGATGTCTTCAAGCATTGCTTTTTTAAGGACCATTTTTGTACCAAACAGCCTAGTTTATTTCTGCTGAATACAGGAAGCTTTAGGTGGTTTTGTATCAGTTTCTTTTTTTAAGGATATTAGAAACCACTCAAACACTGTAGTCTGAAATCACTGAGGAACTTTAACTTTTTGCACTTGGAAAGATGATCAGTCACAAAAGCCCCTGTGAGACCTTCAGATGTGTGACTCGATTTCATAACTGCAGAGCAAAGCAGCCAAACCCCCTGGGTGTTTTCAGGATTTGCAAGGGGGTTAAGAGTCAGCAGTGGAAGCTGCTCTGGAATTCCCAGGCTGGGGTGGCAGATGGTGCCCAGACCCAGGCTGTGTGCTGCAGGGAGCTAGAGGGGGTGAAGCTCCAGCCTGGAGGGAGAGGGCAAGCTAAATAACAAGAGAAGCAGGCAGGCTGGTGGCAGGCTGGAGAAGGGCAGGCTGGAGGTCAGCCTGGTACACTCAATACCATCAGAACACCGAGTGAGAGACAGATCATCTGAATTTACACCCACTCCTGTAGAATTCCCTCTTTCTGTTGGCCCAGGGGTTTCAGGTTATCTGTAGAAAGCTTGGAGATTTTCACTTGTGACTTTTTTTTTTCTTCTTTTCTGTGACTTCAGCTTAACTGAGTGTGACCTGAGCAAATTAAAATGTTATTTGGGTGCTGCTTTGGCCAACTCATTTTTATTCCTTAGGAAATGAATTAAGTAGCTTCAGTCAAAAATGCTTTTTAATCTATTTGTAAAATAAATGTTTGTGCTATTGCTTCAGTCTTGCCTCAGTTTTGCAAAGCCCCATAAACTATGGAATGTGCAATTGCTATTCTATTTTTGCAGGGAAGCAATGCAGTGTGTCCTGAAAAGCTATCAAGGATGCTGTGTAATTTAATAACCTTATTTTAAAGCAAGCCCATGCACTATGATAGTGTGAAATGAGGTTTTCAATGCTCTTGCCTTAGACTCTTTGCACATTAGTCATTTGTTTTCTGGTTGGCTGAAAGAGGAACTTTCACTTTTGCAGTTCAATATTTGTAGTGCTCCATTGTTTTGGCTCTTTTTTAGGCCTGTCTGTAGCTGGGTGGTGAGCTGTGCCTTGCTGTGGTTGCCAGGCCATCCAGGAGCCTGGACAATAATGGCTTGCCTTTTATTTTAGAGCACACAGGAAAAAAGTTGCTTTCAATTCACATGTCTAGTGCTCAGGGCCTGTTATCAAGCTGCAGGAATAATTTCAGATTCTTCAGTGAGCTTTATTGCTTATTTTTTCCCCAGTGAATGTGCACTGCTCATATCTTTGTGCTTCTCCCAGCATTTTCCCAGTCCTCCAGGACAGCCAGCCCCTCTCTGTGTGGAGCATGTTTCCCAGTGCTGCTGGAGCTGGCTGACCTCTATTTTAAATGTCAGGGGTGCTTCACCCCTGCCCTGCGGATTCCATCTGCCTCTTTTAACCCTTCCTTGTGACCCTGCTGGAAGCAGCACCACTTGAGAGAAGCAGCAGTGCCACCACAGCTGTGTTTTGCCCCTCTGCAGTTGCTGGATTTTCCCCTGTATAACCTCTGCCTCTTCCTCCTTCTCTGCTGTGTTTGTAGGATCTGGGAAGTGCCTTGTCCAAACTGGTGTCAGCAGAGTTTTTGTGGCCAAATTAATTCAATGTTAGTTGGATAACTGTGAGAACAAACAGTTGGAGGTGTGCAATGTGCAGTTTGTGCGCTTGCAAGTTCTTAGCTGGGGTGGTGGTGCAGTTCTGGGAGAATCCTGGCTGGAGAGAGGGATTGCTCTGGATGAGAATCCAGCCTGCTGCAGAACACCCTGTGCAGGGCTGGAGGGGGCTTGGAGCAACCTGCTGCTGTGCCAGGGGTGGGATGGGATGATCCCCACGGTCCCTTCCCACTCAAACCACCCTGTGAGTTCCACAAGTTTACTGTGCCTGTTTCCTGTGGGTGGGGAGGAAGGAAACACTGCTTTGAAGTTTAGATTTTTGTCTGTCTTCCAGCAGCACAGATCCAGAATTGAATTGTGCTACTTGCCTTGGAAAATCCTGTTCCAGAGTCCATGCTCCTCACACTGAGGAGCTGGAAGGTGTCTTAGTGACCCGACAAGCACATCAGTGCCAGCAAGAGCTCTTTTGTTTGGGAAGAATGTGATAGAAATGAGCTCCAGTGGAGGCTGGTGCACAGGCAGGGATAGGATATATATTATAGGATAGGAGGAATTTGCTCTAGGAATAACTTCAAAGGGACGAGCATGTACAGTTCAGCTCCAGATGTCAAGCACTAAGCGAAGACCTCAATGTCCTTTTGCAGAACGAGAAGACCAAGGAGCAGATCGAGAGCTTGCTGCAGGATGGGAGGCACGGGGAGCTGCGGGAGCGCCTGTGCTGCCGCCTGACCTTCGGCACGGCCGGGCTGCGCTCGGCCATGGGCGCCGGCTTCTGCTACATCAACGACCTCACCGTCATCCAGTCCACCCAGGTGAGCTGGGCACGGCTGGGGAGAGCTGTGCCACCCAGGGCAGCTGGGCTGGGGAGAGCTGTGCCTGCAGGGAAGCGCTGTGGGGTCAGTGTCCTGCTGGGATCCCAGAGCTGGGCACAGCAGCAGTCAGGTGGTGGAAGCACAAAAGGCTCAGTGCCCAGAGGAAGGGAAGGGGCTCAGGGAGGTTTGGCTGGGCTGGAATTTGGCCAGGGGTTAGTCTGTTACACAGCCCTGCAGTTAGCAACTGTGAGCTGCCCTAAGAACTCGTAGTGTTTGTCAAAAACAAACCAACAGAAACCCCAAGCCAAAAAAAAAAGGAAAGCCCCAACCAACCGAGCCTTTCCTTTCATTTTTAGCACAAGTTGTGAACATATTGACTGAGTGTATTAAATATACTTAAACACTTTATCTATTCCCACCTTTAGCCTTGACTGCTAAAAACAGAATGAGCTGATGTATTTGGAACCCTTGTACTTGGAGAATCAATAAAATGTTTATGACAAAATTACTGGCTCTTATCTGCTTTGACAGGTACTTTTTGTAGAAATGGAGCTTCAGCCATATGATCAAAGGTGTTTTTATTGCATGGTTTGCGGAGGGCAGGTAAAGTCTCTCATTTAATACTGTGCACTTTTTAGCTGGTTTCTCTTTTCAGGCCGATGCTCTGACCTCCCTCAGGAGATAGGGTTGAAATAATGCTTCCTCTTGGCCTAGGCTGTTGTGATGTGCTTAAAACATGCAACAGCTGTGACTCTCCTAAGCTGTTTGACATTGTTATCAGCGTTCTACAACTGGAAGCCAAATTCCAGTGGTGTTTACAGAGGTTTTGTGTTGAAGCGTTGGTTTGAAACCCAGCCTTCTCTCTGACAGCTTTTCTTTTCAGGATCTTCTTGGGTCTAACAAAAAGCTTTCCTTAGGTGCCTGATCTGTGAGCTGGACACATCACAGAGTGTGATTCCTGCAGCTCTGCCCTTCTTGATCTGGGAGTGCCAACCCTCTCTGCCAGGAGTGCTGTGATGGCATGGACAGGTCCAGGTGGAGTCGGCAGTGGGAGCAGACTGAGGAGACTGAGGAAAGAGGGTTTAAAAGTCAGTGTTTTGTTGCCAGTGGTGGATTGGCTAAAAGCAGCTGAGCTGCTTGGAAGGAGCCCCCTTTTCTTGGGAGCAGAGGAGGTTCTGGGAGTGTTTCCCTGCTGTTGGGGTGGAGGTGCTGGTGCTCCGAGGGTCCCTGCTCCATTTGTGCCTCTGGCAGAGCGTGGCCAGCGTGGGGCTGCTGGCTCAGCCACATTCCTGGCAGAAAGGGCAAGCCTGCCTTGGGTTGGGCAGGGAATGTGTTGGCAAGCTGGGTTTCATGGGCATTGCTGGTTTTTGAGAGTAAGGAGCTGGGGGTGTGTGCGGCTGCTCCCTCTGCACAGCTGCTATTTTTAGTTGTTTATTAAAGCTGTGTATCGAGCTGGGAAAAGCAGCCTCTGGGAAGTGCATTGGAACTCGTTTCTGGAGTAAACTGCAGCAGATTTAATCTTTGTCTGAGCCCTGCTGTTCCAGAAGCTGGGGGCAGGAACAGTTCTGCTGAACCCGGTCTGAGCCTGGGCAGCCCTGGCTCTCTGGAGCTGCCCCTACCTGGGACAGGAATGAATGGCCAAATGGCAGACTTGGCTGTGATTAATGTTTCCTTCTATTGAAATAAGCTGTAGTGAAGTGGCATGTGTGTTCTGTGTCCTTCATTTGATCTGATTATAATGATTTTATGAAAAGTCAGGTGCAGGAAGGTCCAGAATATTCTGCAGCTGCTTTGGACTCTGCTGAAAATTGCAGGTACATAAACACCTTGTAAAGCCCTGATTCCTTGGCTTTTGTCCTAGTTAAGCTTTGATTAGTGGGAAAGAAACCTGTCACTGATCTCCACAGTGACAAAACCAGCCACTGCTGCATCAAGGAGTTTCCTGCTGCTCAAAAAGCAAAGGTAATAGTTGAAACAATTAAATGCTGGACCTCTCTGGATGTCATCAACCAAAAATCTTTCCATCTTAGTCTTGATACCATCACTTTTCCCTCCCTTCTCTTTTGAACTTGAGCATAAGGAGCTGGACATGCTGCAGATGTAAACTTGTTCTATTCCATGGAGTCTGCATCAGGAAATCACCTGTACCACGCAGTGGGAGAGGTAATTGTGATATTCCAGTCACCTGAAGAGAACTTTGGCTTAGATCTGAGGGGGTTATGCAGTAGTGACACCTGCTAATGAGCCATTGACTGTCACCACAAGGTGCACCAGGGCCTTGTTTAGGAGTGGTAGAAATTCAATAGCAGTTGCAATTAGGGACACTATCAAAACCTGAGTCTTGTTGAAAAAAATATAAATTCATTAGATTCAGCAATGTCTTCAGAGGACTTAACCCCTGAGGTGCTGGAATTCGTGACTGAGGGGTTTATGCAGTAGTGACACCTGCTAATCAGCCATTAATTATCACAACAAGGTACACCTGGGCCTTGTTTAGGACAGGTAGCAATTCAACAGCAGTTGCAATTAGGGAAACCATCAACACCTGAGTCTTGTTAAAGAAAACACAAATTCGTTAAATTGAGCAATGTCTTCAGAGGACTTAACCCCTGAGGTGCTGGAATTCCTGAGGGGGTTATGCAGTAGTGTGCTGACACCTGCTAATGAGCTGTTAATTATCACAACAAGGTACACCTGGGCCTTGTTTAGGACAGGTAGAAATTCAACAGCAGTTGCAATTAGGGAAACCATCAACACCTGAGTCTTGTTAAAGAAAACACAAATTCGTTAAATTGAGCAATGTCTTCAGAGGACTTAACCCCTGAGGTGCTGGAATTCCTGACTGCCCTCGGGGCACCTGAAAGGGTTGGTGTGAGCTCAGGTGGAGGCTTCAGGCAGTGGAGAGGCTCTGCATTCGCCTCCTCACTGACATTTATTGATTTAATTGTGTTTCCTGCAGCTTTCATAAAGATGTTTGGATGGCAAGCAAGTCCAGGAGACCTGAGTTAACTTCAGCTGTGGTCTATGGCTGAGCTTAAGGGATTAGTTTTAAGCAAACTGCTCCATAGCAGAAAGTAAAGATATCCTTCTTTTTCTTCACACAAAATCTTAGCCGAAATAAGGGATCTGTTATAAGAAATCTGCTGTTAATGTCTTTAGATGTTATTCAGGTTACTCAAGCCAACTTGAGTGAGTTTTTCCTCTCCTCTCTCTTTGCAGCTGTGAATGGAAGTTTCTTGGCAGGTTGTCAGGGCAGGGTGAGCACTTTGTGTGTTTTGGGTTCAGGGTGGAGGTGACCTCAGCAGGTGATCCTGCAGCCTCCAGACCTGCCACTATTCAAAGAGTTAGCTTTAAAATAAAGGTTGTTTTTCCTCCCTCTCTGTGAATGCCTCCACTTCTGCAGCTGAGGGGGTTCTCCAAAGAGGTACCATTCTCTGCAGTACATCCTTGGGGTGCCTGCTGGGACTCCATCTCAGAGGCCTTTCCCAACCTTGACAATTCTGTGATTCTAAAGGGCCAAAGCCATTCAAAATAAATTGCTCTCAGCTGAATTCCAGGGTAGGAGTCTGGCTGGCTTTGCAGATACCCAGATAAAACCATCCTGAAGAATTGCACTAGATACTGGTGTGGGGGAGATGTGTTTAGTTCTGGTACAGAACACCCCAGTCCCAGCGAGAGGCAGCTTTACCTTGGTGAGGGGCAGTGTCTGTAGGGTCAGCGTGGCTCTGCTGAGTTCACTGTGCTGTGGGGAGCTGCAGCCTCTGGAAGCTTCCATTAACAATTGTGCTTCCATCTTTTTATCCCAGACTGCTGATCCAGCGTGGGCTGTTTCCGTGATGGATCTCCAGAGAGATTCTGCCTGGGAAATGAATGGGTGTGAAGGCTGCAGGGGAGGTGAAACTGGAGTAAAAGCTGATCTCACCCAAGCCATTCCCCGATTTTTGGGCAGATTTAGGACTAACACTTTGGAAACAAGGTTAAAGTGTCTGACTTGTGCTGTGGGCAGAGGGAGGAAGACCAGGCTGGCACATCTCACGTTGCCTGAGTGGATGGACTTCCAAAATATGGATTTCTCTCAATTCAGTCTTTAAGAGGATGATTTGAATAAATGAAAGGACAGTGTGGATTGCAAATGAGTGCTTGCTGCTGAGGGTTTATTGTTGTCCTACTCACTTCTATTTCCCACAACTGTTTATCTGGTTACTTGCTGTCCTTCAGTGAACACTGGGGGAAAAACCACTGCTGCTTTTGTGACTAATGTGAATTCATTATTGGTGTGTTTGAGCTGTATTTTGCCTACTGACATTATCCATCCTTTGTGGAAGATCACTTTAATGTTTGTGTATGCTGAATGCAGCTAATTTTTTTTTGTCTCCTTTTTTTTCTGTTTTCCAGGGGATCTACAAGTATCTTGAGAGGAACTTTTCAGACTTTAAGCAGAGAGGCTTTGTTGTTGGATATGACACACGAGGTCAGGTCACCAGCAACTGCAGCAGTAAGAAGTATGAGTATTGATTACATTTGTGAGATTAGAAATGAAATTGTGGCTGTAAATGCATTCTGTCCTATCAGCACTTTTTCTGTTTGTTTGTGATGAGCTGGGCACACTCTTCCCTCTCCCTTAGTCCATTTAAATAGCAGTGAAGAGAAGCTGGGACCAAATCCTTTGTGGTACCAGTTTGCCAGCAAAGGAGGAGTGTAAGGCTGCTTGTTCTACCAGAGAATTTACAGATTTAATGCACTAGAGCACTAGGCTTGATGTGCCTGGGGACAAATTTGGATATGAAGGTAAATCCAGTGTATTAACATGCAGCTGGAAATCCCTAGATATTAATGCACTTTTAATGTGTCACTCTCTGGTATTTCACACCTGATTTAAGCTTGCTTGGGGGAGAAGAATTCTGCCTGCAGCTTGCTGTAAGCCAGTGTGTTTCCACTGTGAGGGGATTCTACCTGGAATGCTTAAAATGGAGACTTCCAGCAATGGCAAATTGTGCTCTTTGCAAGGAAAAGGAGAAAACGGTTTCCTGAATTCTCTAAGGCATCTTAATCCCTTGTCATTTGGGGAGCAAAACTCATGTGGTAATGGCATGCCTTGCAAAAAGCCAAGCCAGTAGTGAATTAATATTTAGGTAATGTGAAGTTAATTATTGTAGTTAGTGTTGTAACTAACACAGTTCTTTTTTTCAGAAAAAAATGGTAGTATTTAATGATTTAGGGCTGAAGAAGTCCTTGGTATAACAGAGCACAGACTGCAGTGACAGGAGTTTCCAGGAGTTTCTCCTCTCCCCGGGGATGTGTGTGGCCCATTATCCCCCAGGCTTTGGCATGAGGGGTTTAAACTGGCCTGTGACACTGTTTGCAAGGTGTTTGCAGATCCAGAGTGTGTGGGTGAGGCACAGTGTAAGGGATGTTCCCTTTTAGCACACAAGGCTTGGTGCTCACACGGTTGTTTCACAGGTCCCTGAAGCACCTCAGTCCTCAGCCACATGCTTCTCCTGTCCCCTGGGGTAGTGCAGCCTTACAGCAGTGCTGAAATCAAACCAAACTCGCCCAAAAGAGGGTTTCCAGGGGGAGCAGAGGGGTTTTCCAGCCCTGTGTGGGCAGCAGGGCCCAGGGCATGGCAGATCATCCAGATGTGTGCTGTAATTAATTTGGTGTAAACCAAGCAGAATTTTAGTAGCTTCAGCTCCAAGCTGAGCCCTCAAACTCTTCCAGGTGGCTTCAGGTGACATTTGACAGGTGCTGTAGTGAAATTCTCAGTGGAACTTGGGCTGCTGGTGATGGGAGAGAAGGAAGTCAGTTAATTAATTAATGCTTGTCTGTGAGAACAAGGGAGCAAGGTGAGCTTACACCATTTGATCTCTCATCTCCTTTGACTCGGAGACTTCCCATTCCCTCCTGAGCTGTGGGTACCTGAGTGCAAAAGAAGTTTCATTCCAGTTACCTGGGAGAGAATGAGCTCCCCTGCTGCTTGAAGGGGCAAGTTTATAATCAAGTGAGATTGAGAACTAGGGGCACTGTTCCTGTTTCTAAGCATTCTGGAACAAGGGGTGCTGCTTTGCAGAAATGCATTTTAGGACTAGATCTGCTCCCTGGACATTGGCTGAGGCTGCTGGGCAGGGCTGGAAAGGAGCTTTGTGTGGGATACCAAACCCTTTTCCAAAGCTGCTGCTGCAGACATCTGGCACTTGGGGCTCCCTGGGGAGCTGGGTCTGTCCCTGAGCAGAGGATGAGTGTTCTGCCAGCAGGTTCTGTATCCCTGTGTGGGATATCTGCTGTGTTTGGCTGAGGGACTGCAGTGCCTTGCACGCTCTGGGCAGCAGCTGAAGGTGCTGTCTCAGATTCTACAGCCTGGGAAGTGTTACCCTGACCGTGCAGTTCGTAGGACAAGCCAAAAAGCAGTAGAGTGCTTTGAGAAACAAGTGCCTGAGGGTGGCAGGAATTCCATCTGGCTGTTGGGCTGCCCTGGGGAGCTGGAGTGACTGAATATTTTCTTTTTCCTGTTGGTAGGCTTGCAAAGCTCACTGCAGCAGTCCTGCTGGCAAAAGATGTGCTCGTGTACTTCTTCTCCACCTATGTCCCTACCCCGTTTGTGGTGAGTCACCTTCTTCTCTGTCCTGTTGCACCACACAGTTAAGGGAGTATTTGAATTTACTAAAAAAGACAACCAGCAATTTTCCTAAATGGTTACTTAACAGAAAAATAGAGGCTGCTTGGTACACTTGGCTCTTCAAGGAAGTTGTAACAAGGATGCTGCTGAATTCCTCAGTGCCTCTGCTTTTAATATCTCAAAAATACTCTTCTAGTCACAGCAGCTTTTCCTTGCACGGTTTTAAATCCTTGATTGTGTTCCATAAGTTCTCCCAGCGTGCTGTGGATCTTGGTTTGAAGGGAGGACTGAAATACCTGGAGTACCTGTAATTTGTTTTTCAACAAGCCTTTTTGTGAATTCCTTTGTTCTGTCTCACCTGTTCCTAAGTGCTCCTGTAGTCTGAGTGTAGGCTTTCTTTAGCTGGCCAGTTCATGATTGCATTTTTGTAATTGATAAGAAGAATATCTCTATGGAGAAGAATTAGACAAGCTGCTGCTGGCTGCAGAAGACAGCGCAGGGTGTTCATGTTGGCTGTTTTCAGATAAACTGGTGTGGGTTAAAAGCCATTTCTGCAGGATGCTGGTGCAGTGTTTGGTGGCAGAGGCCTGGCTAAGGCTGTGTGGGTTCCTTTGCAGCCCTACGCCGTGCAGCAGCTCGGGGCCGTGGCTGGGGTGATGATCACAGCCTCCCACAACCGCAAGGAGGACAATGGCTACAAGGTAAGGCCTCGCTCCCAGCAGCCTTTCCAGCTGCCCTCCAGCATTCCCTGCCTGCACCTGGCCTCTCATGGCACCACTGAGTGCTTTGGGTTGGAAAAGACCATAAAGTTCATCTAGCCCACCCCCCTGCCATGGCAGGGACACCTTCCACTGTCCCAGGCTGCTCCCAGCCCCAATGTCCAGCCTGGCCTTGGGCACTGCCAGGGATCCAGGGGCAGCCATAGCTGCTCTGGGCACCCTGTGCCAGGGCTCACCACCCTCATGATGAAAAAGCTTTTTCTTCTGTGTGTCCATCAGAAGGAGAAGTTATGTGAAATAATTCATGCTTCTCTAACCTGACACACTCCTCTGTGAGGAGAACTAAGAGAGCACAGTTTGTGTGTCTTGAGCATCAATCTGTAGTGACACTCCACAGAGCCTCATCAGCAGCTGAAGAAATGCTCCAGAAATTTGTGTGTTCAATTTTTAGGCTTAAATATCAGTTTAAAACTAAGCCAGAACTGAGGTGAGTTAGTGCACACAGCTGGGGGCTGTGCTGAAGATGGGAATGATCTCAGAGTGGATTAATAACTCAGTAGCAGTGTGGTATTCCCAGGTTTTCTGAGCATTGAAGAGGGGTGGGTGGCTTCCCTTTGAAAGCTTGGGACAATAAAACCACCCACAATAGCAAATGCAATGTTTTAACTGAGTACTTCCTTCCTCCACTTTATAAGAACCTGAACTGAACTCTCAGCTTTAGCTGAGCGTTGTAGACGCACTGTGGCAGGTCAGGGAGTGATGGCAGTGTGAGGAAAGGCAGCCCTGCTGTGCACAGAGAGAGCTCTTGGGGTGACTGAGCTGCTCTTGTCTTCCCTGGAACAAGTTGTAAAGGTCCTCACCAGCCTTTCCTTCTGCTTAGCTGGAGCAGTGAGTAAGGAAAGAAGCCACATGAATTTCCCAGGAATTTGTCAAGAAGCCATTTTATGTTTGTGTCTCCTGATACACAGCAGCTTACTTTTGCAGGATACTGGTTGGTTTTGTAGTTTACTTTTGCAGGATACTGGTTTGTTTCTTAGTCTTTTCCAAGAGCTGTTTCAGGTTTCTCAATTTCCTGTGTGAATTTCAGCAGCTTCTGAAGGTGTTGGACAATTTTGAGGGGAGGTGACAAACTGAGAGGACACTGATGAGAGAACAGATGATCTGAGCAGGGTCTGCACTGTGAGCTCAGCCGTGCCACTGGCAACAGACTGTGGGAAAACTGGCCTCTAAATAATTCTTTAACAAAGACTTTTTTTGTAGTTGGGAGTTAGATGTGGTATTTCCACTCTAGATAGTGTTTCCAGCTGGGAGATTAGGGTTGTTCAGCTGTGGAGAAACACAGACCTTGGCACACTGCTTATCTGTTTTGCCTTGGGTTCAAAAACAAGTCGTGCTCCTTGTTCAAAAGGAATGCCAGCCTTGGAGAAGGTGATGTTTTTCTGCTGTTACAGTTTGCACAGCACTCCCAGATAAAAGTGTCCTGTTTTGGTTTCTCACATCCTGGTATTTCAGCTGTAGTAGTTAAATACCAGCTTTTGTGACAACGGGTTGTGCTGCTGTGCAAGCTCCATTTATCACAGCTGCAGTCATGAACTCAGAGAATCATTTTGGATCATTCCAAATGTCTTGAGCATCAAGGCAGTCAGATGCTGACTTCTCTGTATGGCCTAAGCAGAAAGTAGGTGGAATCCTATAGCTAAAAGAATTTATCAGGTTAATAACCTTTGTAAATAAACTGTGTCTTGTTTTCCTTCAACTTACGCCAGGTTTATTGGGAAAATGGAGCACAGATAACCTCTCCTCATGATAAGGAAATTATAAAATGTATAGAAGAGTGTGTTGAACCGTGGAATGGCTCTTGGAATGAAAATCTGGTAGACACCAGTCCCCTCAGACAGGATCCTCTGAAGAAAATTTGTGACAGCTACATGGAGGACCTGACAAAGATCTGCTATCACAGGTATTGTGGGAAGCAAAAGGTACCTAAGTTGTGTTTTTTAAAAAGCTGTGGGTTGCATGTGGAAAAAACTGAGTGCAGACAGACTTCCCTGTGTTCTCTGGTGTGTCATTAAATTCAGGGGTCACCATCCTTAGGGTGAAGCCATTGGGGTGAGAGCAAAGCAGCTGCCTTTGGGAATTAAGAAACAGTGAAGCACCCCAGTGGAAATCACTCAATGCAAGTGAATATGCTCCAAGAGTTCTGAATAAAACACAGAAATTCAGAGTAAAAGTGAGGTTCACATGCATAAAATAGAGCTGAGAAGATTCAGTCTAAAGGTTAGGTGGGGCAGGAGATGAGAATAAAAGGAGGAGGATGAATGATGTGACGTGGAGTCAGAATATCTTTAAGGTGGTGGAAGAGCTTGAGTTTGATGTAGAAATCAACAGTTTGTTCTTGGGAGGCTTTGATCTGTTTCAGACGAAGGTAAATGTTTCATTTTCCAGGAGAAGCAGCTTTAACCCAGCAATTTCTAGTTCGAAATAAGCACTTTCACTGATTCCTTTGCCATTAACACAGCAATCAGCAGAATAGTACAGGGAGGAATTGCAGTTTATTTTGCTGTCCCTCAGGAAAGCAGCCTTGTTAACTGGCTGAGATCTTACTGCAGTTCTGCTTTCCCCCTCAGGGAGCTGAACGAGCAGAGCACTTTGAAGTTTGTGCACACCTCTTTCCACGGAGTTGGCCACGACTATGTGCAGTTGGCTTTCAAAGCCTTTGGGTTCCAGCCCCCCATTCCAGTCCCGGAGCAAAAGGATCCAGACCCAGACTTCTCTACTGTCAAGTGCCCCAATCCTGAAGAAGGAGAATCTGTGCTGGTATTTTTGTTTCTACTTTGTCAGATTTCTGTGGGGAAGGACAAAGTGAGGAAGAGAGCAGGGAGAACCTGCTCTCAGCTGTATTAATGCAGTGGGCAATCCCTGGGGCATTTTCATTTCACTGTGTGTTAGATGGAAGTAGCAGGGCTCTGGGTTTATTTACTCTGATGTTTTGGGGTCTTTTTGTCCCCTCCTTCTTCTCCCACCAGGAGCTGTCACTGAGACTTGCAGAGAAGGAAGATGCAAGAGTAGTAGTGGCCACTGATCCAGATGCAGACAGACTGGCAGTGGCAGAACAGCAGGAAAAGTAAGTGATGGGACCCTTTTTTGTCTCTTTCTGCAGAAAAGAGCAAGTCACAGAATGTCCCTAAATGGTTGCCCAGCACAGGCCTTCATTCCACTCTTTTCCTTAGTTATTTGGATATTTTTCCTCCTGGTTTTATCCTTTGGTATAGCTCCAAAGGCATTTTAAATCAGTGCACTCAGCAAAGAGATTAAATACTTACTGGTGTAATAGTAAATGGCCAAATAAAGCTCAGCTGAAAATTGAGTGGTTACTAAAGACAGTAAAATCTTGTTATTTACTGTGTTTTCATTTATATCAGGCTAACCTTCCTCGGCAGTTGTCATGGGCTTTTTTTGGTGGGGTGGCTTTTTTTGTGTTTGTTTTTTTTCTATATTTTTAATTTGAATTCTTTGTTTCCCCCTCCTTGTTCATATTGAATGGAAATTATTTTTCTCCCACTAACAGGCCCCAGTTGTGATGGTTGTGTAAGTAAAAGCTGTGCAGGCACTGCCTGACTGCCATGTACAGATTGCATAGACTGCTCTGTGTGGATCAGTTCTAGGCTGCTCTCCTGCTGCTGGGTGATCAGAGGCCTGAGCTGTGTTAGAACTGCCAGTGAGGAGACCCTGGGAGGGTCTCTTCTGGCTGCCAGAATGCTCTGGGCTTGTAAATCCTCGAGGTGTGAGAAGTGTGGAGTCCTGTCAGTACGGTGGCTTTGGCTAGAGCAGCTTGTCAGTGCTGTGCTCACACCCTGGTGTTCGGTGACTGCAGAAATCCTCTCCTGGTGCTCCTGGGAGAGCCTCACCTGGCCTCTCCTCCTGCTTAGTGACTGCAGAAATCCTCTCCTGGTGCTCCTGGGAGAGCCTCACCTGGCCTCTTCCCCTGCTCAGTGACTGCAGAAATCCTCTCCTGGTGCTCCTGGGAGAGCCTCACCTGGCCTCTCCCCCTGCTCAGTGACTGCAGAAATCCTCTCCTGGTGCTCCTGGGAGAGCCTCACCTGGCCTCTCCTCCTGCTTAGTGACTGCAGAAATGCCTCCCCAGTGGTGACCCTGGTGCTCCAGGAGAGCCTGAGCTTTCCTCTCGCCCGCAGTGGCAGCTGGAAGGTGTTCACGGGCAATGAGCTGGCTGCCCTGTTCGGCTGGTGGATGTTCTCCCGCTGGAAGCAGAGCTGCTCCCCGGATGCTGATGTGAGGAATGTTTACATGTTGGCAACCACGGTCTCCTCCAAGATCCTGAGGGCGATTGCACTCAAGGAGGGGTTTCACTTCGAGGTGAGTGTGGGTTGTGTGTTGCCATCTCTGTACAGACCCTGCTGGTGCCCTCAGAGCAGTCAGGGGACACCCAGGCTTCAGGCTGGGAGCTTTGAGGGATTCCAACTGGCAGAGAATGTTCTGTCACCCAGACAAGCCTGGTTTCAATCTCCTCAGGGTGCTCAGACTGGGAGATCACAAATGACCACCTGAACCCCAGGTAAGCACAGCTGAGGTGTTGTGTTGTCTCCCTGCAGAGGAATTGCTCTGTGTGAGGGCAGGGAGCTCTGTGCAGCCTGCCCTGTTCACTGCAGTGTCATGGTTTGTAATGAGCACTTGGAGGTTACAAATGGCCCTGCAGGTGCCTTGTGCCAGTGGGGTTTAAACTCGGTTTTACTTGGGGCAGAGGAGCTCCTGTGTTCAGATCTTCAATGCAGCTTTGTTAAGAAACTGGGGATGCCCCTCCAGACATTTATTGTAGCTCCTGTATCCAAATTAAATCTGATTTCTGTTGGATGTTAGCCAGAAGTGCCTGAAATCATAGCACAAACATACGAAGGGCCAGGCCTTGTTTATCCATGTCTTAATTAAATCCATGTGCAATAGGAATAAATGTTTTGCCAAACAATGAGGAATTTAAAATTGAAAGCAACTCTGAAAGTCATTTTGAGTGCCTGGCCAGATAAGCGCTGTCAGGGTGAATATCAGTTCCTTGTTGTGGATTTGGTTCTCTCTCTACATAATGATTTCTTTTATTATTTGGAAAAGGACAAATTTGACTGAAAGAAAAAGAGAAGCTAGGAATTTACAGAACCTCTTGGCCTCCTCTAAAACCTTCCCTTTTTTTTTTTAAAACTTCCTTTTCTCGAAGAAAAACTGTTTCTAAGCTTTTAATTGCTTTTGCATGATTTATGTAAAAAAACTCCCAGCACCTAAAATTGTTGCTTCTATATTTTATGTTTCTGTAGCTTTTCCTCCTGAATAACTTTGTCTCATCTGATGAGCACCACAGATGATCTGATGTGATCTCAGGGCACCACAGTCCCTGACACACTTTTCCTTGGTTTGATCCTCGTGTCCTAGTTGAGTATCCACTAGGACAATGCTGTCCAATAGCTCTTTGCCTTGGATTCATCATCGAAACTGAAGATGTGACTTGTCTGATGCTTCTTCACTGTCCCTATTCTGCTTCTCAATTAATTAGATTATATTTAAAGAAATCACTTAAAAATCAGGAAAACATCCTTAAGCTTTAGTGTTGTGACTCAGCAGCAGCCTTTCCCATTGACCCTAAAATTCAGAATACATCAATCTATTTTCTTTGGTTGTGTGGTTTTTGTTTTGGTCTGAAGCGAAGGGAACAGTGGCTATACTTTCTGCTTTGAATTGAAACCAATTTGAAAATGTGTATTTTAAGTGTTCTTTTTTTTTCCCCTGTTTTAGGAAACACTCCCTGGTTTTAAATGGATTGGAAGCAGAGTAAAAAATCTCCTAGACAGTGGAAAAGAAGTTCTCTTTGCATTTGAGGAGTCTATTGGTATGAGTGCTGATATCCCTTTAAACTGTTGAGAACTGAGGAGGGGAATGTGAATGGGAAGGTGTATTGGTTTGGCACAGCCTGCATTTGGGTAGCAGAGGGGCCACAAAGATGGAATAGTTACATAGTTATGGAAGAAAACACACAAAAAGTCCCTTTTGCCCTAGTAGTTAGTAGCACTGGTATTTTGCTCTCATCAAATTGACTTGCCAACTCCCATAACAATAAACTGTATTTGACTTGCTGATTCTGGTATTGTGTTTGTCTTTCCAGCCCTATAACCCCCAAGTTAATTAGATTTCTCCAGCATGTGCAGCAATAAGGCAGCTTCCATGTACTGGCCAATTTCCCCTTACAGAGTCAAAGGTTAAAGCTTCAGTCGAGTGAATCAGTGTGATAATGCCAGGTTATTTATCCACAATCCCTTTTTTCTGCCTAGGCTTCATGTGTGGCACATCAGTGCTGGATAAGGATGGAGTGAGTGCAGCTGTGGTCATTGCTGAAATGGCAACTTACCTGCAGGGCCAGAGCCTGACCCTGGCCCAGAAACTCGCTGACATTTATGAAACGTGAGTGCTGTTTTTCATGAGAATGTTCTACTCTGCTGTTTTAGAGCTGGGAATAATCTGAGGAATATTCATTTAAATATAAACAAATGTTTGTGTCCCTCAGATGTTTTCTCATTGTAAGTTGTTGTGTGTTTAGTTGATGTGTGATGGGTTTCAGCCCCTCACTGGTGCAGATACTGCTGTACCTAAAGGGGCTCCAGGAGGGCTGGAGAGGGGTTTGGGACAGGACACAGGGAATGGGATCTGTGACAGAGCAGAGGTGGGAGGAATGGCTATGGACACAACCCCAGCAATAACATGAGGATTGTGCTTGTGTCAGAATTAAACCCTGTACTGAGACCTTGTAGACACCAAATGTGCCCAAAGCTTCTGAACCTTACAACTGAAAGCACGAACCTGCTTGTAGGTATGGATATCACATATCCAAGACTTCCTATTTCCTGTGCTACGATCCTCCCACCATCAAAAGGATATTTGAGAGACTCCGGAACTTCGAAGGGCCCGAGTCTTACCCCAAGTGCTGTGGGGTGTACAACATCCTTCACGTGCGAGACATCACCACTGGCTATGACAGCAGCCAGCTGAACAGGAAATCAGTGAGTTACAGACTGCTCTTGCAGAGGAGCTTCTGCAGAAACTGAAAGGGAAACAGGGAAGAGGCAGATGTGTGTGCCAGCCGAGGGGCAGGGCGTTCCTTCACGGGGGGAAACGTGGTTATTCTGATGCAGCCCTCAGTGGGCTCAGACTCGCTGAGCCTGGTGCTGCCACAGGGCACTGAGGGCTGCTCCTGTTCCGTAGGTGCTGCCAGTGAGCAAGAGCAGCCAGATGATCACGTTCACCTTCCAGAACGGCTGCGTGGCCACGCTGCGCACCAGCGGCACCGAGCCCAAGATCAAGTACTACGCTGAGATGTGTGCGCTGCCCGGGCACAGGTCAGTGCCCCCAGCCCTCCTGGCTGCCCACAGCAGGCAGCTGGGGGCAGAAATGAGAGACAAGCAAGGGGATTCTCAGCATCCGCTGCAGCAGGCTGCTTTAACTAACCCAGTTCCACATTTACTGAGAATTAAAAAGTGATCAGGTGACAAAATCACAGAATTATTTAGGCTAGAAAAGCTCTGTGAGATCAGAGTCCAACCTGTGACCAAACCCTCACCTTGCCAACCAGACCAGGGCACTGAGTGCCACCTCCAGGCTTTTCTTTCTCTCCCAAGCTGCTGGTGTTTGCAGCCAGGGGGGTTCCCGCTTTCTTTGGGAATCTGTGGTGTTACTCTGAGCTGCTGGATAGGAACTGGAGGTTCTTCACCTAGATGGAGCTTCATCCAGTTTAAAAGGGTGGGGGGAAATCCAGGCTGTGTTTATGCCACAGAAACCTCTTCTATTATGGAATAATGGAATTTGTTCTGGAAAGGACCCAAAGACCATCTCATTCCACCCCCTTGCCATGGGCAGGGACACCTGCTATCCCAGGGTGTTCCAACCTGGCCTTGGACACTTCCAGGGGTGGGGCCACAGCTTCTCTGGGAAACCTGTGCCAGGGCCTCACCACCTGATTATTGCAGTATTAATTGAAGTTAATTTAATTAAAGAAGGCAAAGGCCACTAGAGGGCTCTGGGCACCATCTTTAGAAGCCCCTTCCAGCCTCAACCATTCTGTGATTCCATGATGATCCCTGCTCAAAAGGAGCTTGTTAAAGCAGGCAGCTTGCAGCCTCTGCACCTGGTGGGGTAGGAAACACAGCAGAGCAAGTCCCTCCCCATCAGGACTTGCTGTTTATTTATTTATTTATGTTTGGGTGTCTCCCAGCCTCTGACCTGGCCCTGTTCTTTCCTGCAGTGACAGGAGTGTGCTGGAAGGAGAGCTCCAGCAGCTGATCGAGGCTTTGATCGGGAATTTCCTGGAGCCCGACAAGAACGGGCTGAGCTGGCGCTCGGCGTAGGGCACCCACCGCCTGAGCACAGGAGCAGAACCAGCCTCGTGTGTGTGTGTGTGTTCTGAACAGCTGCGTCCTTGTTCGCTGAAGAAGAAGCATTCTTTTGTCAGGCTTTTCACCAAACTGGGTGAAGGAGAGGAGGTCAGAGGAAAGGGTGGAATTTGTTACAGTTTTCAGTCCTTTTGACCAAAAAGTAAAATTAACCCACACCAATGCCTATGAACTGCCCTAGTACCTTTGAGGCAGCTGAGCTTGGCTGCTCCATCTTGTCTTAAACTCAGTTCAGGTACCTAAAACACCTCTCTCGTTGTGTGTGAAAGGGTTTTAAAGGAGTGATCACTCCAAACTGACAACAAAGGCTGCTTCTTCCCTGCAGCTCTGAGACCTTCCCCACGGGTCTGCACTTCCTAAATGTGGGGGCAGAGCTCAGCATTGCTTGTTTAGGCAAACTGTTGACATTTTTCAGCTACTTAAGAATTCTTCTGTTGGTAAAGGTGTCCTTGGTGCATTGTAGCTTTCCTGTGTGCATCTTAAAATAATTGGCAGTGCAACAATAGTGGCAACAGCTGCAGCTTGGGGTTGGAATTGCCTGGTGCCTTTCTAAGGCTTCCAAAGGAGCAGGAACTTGGTCATTCCTTGGTAAAAATGCCCCTTCTGACTCCCACAGGCTCTGTAGCTACATTTTGTCCCACATCTCTGAAGGCTCTTAAGCTTTCTTGGTTTTCTGTGTTCATTATTTTGAATAAAAATGCCAGTCACTGACTTTTTGGTTTTTGCTGGCCTGAATTTATGTTGTCTGAGTACTAAAAAAAACCCAAGGAGGAAAGTGGAGATGAGACTGACACAGTTACTGAATTGTGATTTAAAAAAAAATAAATAATTTTTGTCATGTCCTGTCAGATAATTTCTGTTAGAATAGCACTTTGCTAATACTATTATTCCTTATCTTTAAGGGCAAATTTTTAACAGCTTCTCTCGTGTTTTCTCCCTTTGCTCAAGTAGCAAGTGAGACTGCTAATCATGTTTTCCACAAAAAAAACACCTGAACAAACCAATACCCAAGTTCTGCTTGTGGTTCTATTGGATTTTGGGAAACAAAGGCTGTGTTTTGGCACAGGAGAGCTCCCTGCTGTCACTGACATCAAGTGAAGTAGCAGCATTCAGTGCTGGGTTTTATCTGTGTTGGAGAAGACCCCAGGCTGCTCTGGAGCTCAAGCTGCTGTTGTGCTGCTGTTGTTGCCTCCTCAAATTCCCCCTCCCTCTGGCTGTGCCCTCGCAGCTGTGTGCTGTGGGATGGCACAGGGCAGGTTTGTGTTTGTGCCTCTCCACGGCTTCAGAGAGCCCCGAGGTCTGGGTGCTTCCAGCTTTGCACTCTGTCCCTGGAGAAGCATTTTGGTCTCTATGAATGTACATGTACTAGAGAAGGTCTGTGTTGCACAAAGTCTGACCTGTCACTGCTATTTATTTATTTTTTTATTTTAAGAGAAGGTGTCTCCAAATTGTTCTGCCATGGAGTGAAATGTATCTAATGCCAAAAGCTTTTTTTTTACCTTGATTGTACATTTGACTGACATGGTGGGGAAAACAGGTAAAACCAGTTACACTCAGAAGGTGCTTTCGTTGTTGTCTGTGCTGGGGAGGCATTTCTGACTGCTGCTTGGCCTACAGCTTTCCCAAAAAGGGTGCAGATCTGGATTGCCACTGCATAGAGCTTGAAGGAGCTCTTGCCATTCCTTCCACAGATTAAACCCTGAGGCACTGAGAGTTTTGTTATCCAAGTAGTCGAGAAGAGAACAAGTGACTTGGGCATAATTTTGAACAAAGGCTCTACAAAGCATCGTGTGTGTGTGATGAGAGCTGTGTGCTACTGTAGCAGTCACATCTTGTGAGTGACGGTTTTGCTCTGCAAATCTGGAATTCTGGAATCTGCAGCTTCCCAGGGATCTGCTTTGTGTCAGTAGGCAAGTGCTAGGAATGGAGAAAATATTTTCAAGTAAGCATTGTTAGGAGCTGGTAACTGTTCATAGTCTAAATATCTTTAATTATGGAGAGCCCAGCTGTGGGGTGTTGTGTGTCTGGGGTTTTCCCTGTGGATGGCTTTGACAGTGAGCTGTGCTTTTGGGATGGCAGCAGCAGGCACCAGGTGTTGAATGTACTTTCAGGGTATAATAACTATTTGCTGTTTTGAAACTGCTGCTACTGTTGTTTTCCTACTGTATTGGAACTGTTTGATATATTTATACTGTTCCATTTGTGGAACTCCTTTATCTCCTTCCTCTGATCTCTCATCCCTTACTTCTGTTACTGTGAAGGACTGGAATTCTTGTTTCCTTGCTCTGTAACTTTGTCATGCATCGTGTTAGAGTTTACTTGGTTTGTGCACAACCTTCCTTGAGTTGTCAGCTGTCCTTTCCCACTTCTCAGACAAGAACAAAGGCTTTTCTAACTCGAGTAGAAAGCAGATCACAGATCAAAGGACGCTGTGGACGTTGTTTCCGGGGTGCTTCCAGGTAAAAGACACCTTTTCAAAGGTTGGGCATTGGCTGAAACTGCAGTCATACAGCCAGGGAGTTGGGTTTAATGTTTGATAAAATCTGGAGGGCTTGGCTTTATCCCTTGGCTGTGAGAAGTTTAATCTCCGTTGTGAAGTCATGTTTCTGTGGGCCTGGGACAGGAGCTTTCCAAGTTCAGGGCTTTGCCAGGCACGGCTGAATGTCTGTGAGGCAGAGCTTGTGGCTGGATTTCTTATTGTGGTTGTGCTAGAGCATCTGGGGTGTGGATGAAATAGTCCAAGTGCTGTCTGTGTCTCTCCTCCTGCCCCTCTGAGGGAATTGCAAACCTGGCACGGCAGAGGAGCAGTGCTCTGGGGCTGTCAGGGCTCCCATCTCCTCCCAGGAGCAGGTGTGACACTGTGCTAGAAGCCAGCAACCATTGCTCCTCTCCTGGCACTTGGGCAGGGTGGGATGTGTGTGCTGCTTCAGCAGGCACCTGGATGGGCTCTAGTTTTAAAACTGATACTGTTACCACTTTTTGTCTTCCCTCTTTTTGTCCCCTTCTTTCCCCAGTTAAGAGAGAGGGGGCTCCTTGCATGGTGACACTGGGTGGTTGCAGTCCAGCTTGATTCCCTTTGCTCGAGAGTGGCTTTGTACAAGGCGACTGAAGTATCTCAAGCTGCATTGTTCTCCTTGCCTGGAATCTTGGGGAGTCCCGGATCTGTACTCCTGTTTACCCCATGTCTGTTCTGTAAAACTAGGCCATATTAAAAGTACAGAGTGAGAATTTGCACTTTTCTGAAGAGTTTCTGTGTACTGCTATGTGGATTTAGCTGAATGAAGTGTTATAAGAAATAAAATATTCCCTTTGTAGTCTCAATCAGTCCTGTTTCTTGTCTTCTTTAGCCAAACACTTTGGCCCCAGAAGCTAAGGAATCTCCATGTGCCACTTGAATAAAGCCTGGGAACAAGAGGCTGTTCAGAGCTTCCTCTTTTTGATGGCACTGAGATCTCCCCTGATCGTGGAGGCCCAGGGGTGCCAGTGTGTCCCCCTCAGTGTGGGGGACGGTCAAGGGCCAGGCAGGACCCTAGGGGGTCAGGGTTGGGGTGCACTTCAGCAGGGCCAGGGGGGACCCTAGGACCAACATCTGCTGTGTGTGTCCCTGCTGAACGCAGACATTTCTTCCAGGAAGAGCACAGCTGGGCTGCTCCAGCCTCCTTGGTGTTCGTGGGAGCACTTTGAGGGAGTAAGCATCTCCTGGAGGCTCCGGGGCACCTCTGTGCTGCTGGCAGGGCACCAGGACCCAGGGATATCTGGCTGGGAGCAGCCAGGGTCGCTGGAAGCTGATGGGTGCTGGCAGGCAGCAGTGCCTGGCTTCACATTCAGGTCTTGTCAATTTAAATGTTAATTTAGTAACTAAATTAATTACCAATGTGCCAAGCCCAGCCTGCGTGGGCTGTCCCTTGGGCTCAGCTCTCCGCAGGCTCCTGAGGCATCTCTGGAGCCAGTCCCTCCTGGATTCATCCTGCTCAGCTGCTTCTTGCCAGGGGAGGATGTGGATGGTGCCCCGTGGGCTGGTGTTGGTGTCGGGGCAGCCAGGAGCGATGAGGGCTGGGTGCTTCCTGCTGTCCTGTTCTGTGGGAAAGCTGAGGAGGGGTGTCTGGCTGCATGGAGCACGCTGGGGCACCTGGAATCCCATCTGAGGGGCTGGGCTGGGAGTGGGACCCACAGCCCCCAAAACCTGGGCCTGGGACTCAAGGGGAGACCCTCAACTGAACTGTTTGCCAAAAGGGAAACTGAGGCACCAGGGGAAGGGAGAAATGGACTCAGAGAGCCATCCTGCCTGTGCAGGGCACCATTGCTGAGGCTGAGGAGCCTGAGCAATTAGAAGTGATGAAGATCATCTAAAAATAGGGATTTGTAAATGTCAGGGAGGTGAGTGCTTGGGGAATGTGCTGGGAGGACGGAGCAGATCCGTGGGCTTGTCTGTGCCCGTGTGTCCTTACGCACGATGAGAGACCCGCACTGCTGTGCCCAAAAGCATCCTGGCTCCCCAAACCCCCCAAAACTGGCTGAAAACTGGCTGATGTGGATCATCCTGGACAGCTGGCACCAGAGGCATTTTCTGGGCTGTGTTATCCTGACAGGAGCTGCAGAAGATCACAGCTCTGCTTTGGATGGGAGATGGGGCAGGGGACACCAGGCCCTCAAGAGAAGTTATTTTCCATTGGCTTTTGATAGGAGGAAACTCCAGCAAAGACATGAGGCCCCCTGAGNCCTGGGTGATCCTGGCTCCCCAAACCCCCCAAAACTGGCTGAAAACTGGCTGATGTGGATCATCCTGGACAGCTGGCACCAGAGGCATTTTCTGGGCTGTGTTATCCTGACAGGAGCTGCAGAAGATCACAGCTCTGCTTTGGATGGGAGATGGGGCAGGGGACACCAGGCCCTCAAGAGAAGTTATTTTCCATTGGCTTTTGATAGGAGGAAACTCCAGCAAAGACATGAGGCCCCCTGAGATGATCCCAGCCTCAGGATTTGGGTTATGTGCTGCCAAAACCACCTCAGATGTTCAGACCCCCTCACTGTGCAGGCAATGGGAGCCTGGTGGCACAGGGACACCCTGCAGGCATTATCCCCTCCATCACCGCCAGCTTCTCCCTCATCCCCAGAATCCCACCTGTCTCCAATGTGCCAAGAACTTGCTTAAAACAGCTGGGAACAGGGGTTTATTTGGAAAAATAATCCAGATTGGGGCAGATTAGTGGAAACACGTCCTTCCCCATCTGCCGAGGTGGTGCTGTGCCAGCTCCTGAGGGGCTGCCCAGAGCCAGCCTTAGGGAAAATGGACACAGCTCTGCTCATTCCTGGGGCTTTGACTTGCCCCCTGAGCCCCCTGGCCTAGCTGAGTATCCCCAAAAGTCCCCAGATCCCCGGCAGTGTCACCTCCAGCCCCTGCCTTGCTGCTGGGGACAGCTCAGTGCTCAGCAAGGAACCCCCATCTCCCAGAAATATCCCAGCCTGGCTCATTAGAAGCATCCATAGGTAAATAGGAGAAATCCTTATTGACAGACCCAGTTTCTGTGGCAGGGCACAGAGCCACCTGGGAGCCAGAGGAAGGACACACCGAGCACTGTCCTGGGTGTGGAGGTCCCGAACCTGCACAGTGTTTCAAGTGAACCCTGGACAGTGCTCTGTGGGCCCACGGAGTCCTCCGGGCTGCTCTCTCCTCCAACAGCTCCGGTGTGCCCGCAGAGCCCTCCGGGCTTCTCCCTGCTCCAACGGCCCCGGTGTGCCCGCAGAGCCCTCCGGGCTTCTCCCTGCTCCAACAGCCCCGGTGTGCCCGCAGAGCCCTCCGGGCTTCTCCCTGCTCCAACGGCCCCGGTGTGCCCGCAGAGCCCTCCGGGCTTCTCCCTGCTCCATGCTTGCTCTTGCCAGGGCTCCCCAGCTCTGTCCCCATGAACGGGTGCTGCACCCCCGGAGTCACAGCTGGGATGTGCTCTGCCAGATGTGCAAATCCACCCCACAGCCCCTTCTTCTGCTCAGGGGCTGTGGTTTGGCATTTCCACTGGGGTGGGAAATGCAGGGAGGAGGTGGGGAAGTGGATGAAGGCGAGGGCAGGCTGAGATTCCTCCCCTTGTAACTCAGTGTGTGGGGTGACAAGGTGGCACCGGAGCCAACAAGCTCCTATGATGGGGAAAAACCTCAGGAAAAGGTCTTCAAAATTCAACAAGTTTTGCAACGAGGTGAGCCATGGGGATCTCAGGATTCCCCAAGAAGCAGGATAGAGTAGGGAACCAGCTCCCTGCTCAGCAGAACCAGCTCAGAGAATCCAGAAAAATCATTTTGACTCCCAGCGCTGTACCTGAACACAGCCCAGGCGCAGGCTCTGCTCCTGCTCACCCTTCCCAACCGAGCCACCTCGACACCGGGATTTCAAGGGGAGGAAGTTCAAAGCACCACACTGCATCCCTCCCGGAGCCTCCAGGCACGCCAGGATGGAAATAACTCTGCTTTCCACCCGGCGGCTGAGTCCACAGGCACCCCGGCTCGGGGAACACAACTCCCACAGAACTGTCCCTTCCCGAGCCAGCACACCGGGCACGGGCTGCTCCTGAGCATCCCCGAACGCCCGGCAAAGCCAGCCCGGCACGGCCGGATGCTCCTCGCCCTGCCCGCACCAGCCTCCCGCCGGCGGGAGAGGCGAACGCAGATGGACCGAAGCGCAACGCCTCGGTTTTCATCCCAGCACCGAAACCCAGCGTGTTAAGATGCCACACTGCAAAAGCTGCAGCTTCCTTCGGGGAAGCGCCGCAGCCCCGCAGCCGGAGATGCTCCACGCTCTGGCACTTCATGAATCACACACCAAACCACCCGAGAGAGAAAAACTGCTTTAGAAAACTGTTACCTGGGTAATTTTCCTGAGCCCCTGCGCTGCTGCCAGGGAAGGATCGGGACTGGCAGGGCCTGAGGCAAAGCCACACGAAACCGCTCTGCATCCCTGGCCACCAAACCAGCTCAGGAAGAGAAGTTTCTAAGCACCGATGAAAACACAGGAGCCCAGAGCTCCCTTGCTTTGGCAAAGCAACCTCAATAACTTCGCCTCAGCCACGGGGATATTCGGAAATCGTTTGCAAGGAGCTTTATAGAAAATAGACGATGGAGTGGGTGCAGCTTTCAATATATTTGCTCTAGGATATTGTAACAGGCACTAACGCAAACACGGGCAGGGGAACTAGGGCGGGAGCTTCTGCTTCGCTCGTTTTAAATTACAAAGTGCCGAGACAGCCAGGTCTACGCTACATTCTAGAGTCAAAGGGCTGCCCCCGCGTGCCCCGGGGAACATGCACGCAGCCGGCAGAGGCGTTTCCTACAGCTGCATCGCCTTGTGCCTGGAACGAGCTGGAAATGCCATTGAACAAACGAAACGGATAAACGGGCTCGGAAAAGCACGTCGCTTCTCGGAGGGAGCAGCTGGATGGTGCGTTTTCATCTTTGCAGTGAAACGACAAACGAAATAAATGAAATGAAGTTAAACTTTGTACCTGTCCAATAGAAGTCTAATAGGAAAGAGAGCTGTACATGGTCAAAGTCACGGTCCAGGCTCCAGGAACGTCCAGGACAGTTTCAGGTATTGCCCGCGGCTTCCCGGGCTGCGCCAAGCAAACGCTCGGGTGCGAGAGCCGCGCAGGCCGCGTGCCGGAGGGAGCGGCGGGGCCGGGCACGCCAGCACCCCG
>VZTN01035344.1:29766-170535 GCA_013400515.1 Erpornis zantholeuca | reverse complement strand
CGGGGGGAGCTGAGCCGGGCTGGGCTGAGCCGGGCTCGGCACCGAACCCACCGAGCCCCCGCCGCTGCGGGGTCCCGGGGGCTGCACGGGGCTGGCGCGGCCCCCTTGCTGCCCGAGGAGGGATTAAGGGATGCCGCGGTCCCCATCAAGCCCGGGGAGGATTTGGAGGCTGTTCCCGTCCTCTCCCAGCAAGGTGGGAGTTGGGGGGCTGCTGCGGTGTGTCCCCCAAGCCCCGGGGCGGGGGGGGAATGGGGGCTGCCACGGTGTCTTTCCATCCCAGGGAGGATTTGGGGAATTGCCTCAGACCCCCTCCATTCCAGGGAGGATATGGGGGGTTGTCTCGCCTCGCCTCCAGCCGGGGAGGATCTAGGGGCTGTCCTGCTCCCCTTCCAGCCCTGGTCCCCATTCCCTGACCTGCCCCGCAAACCAGAGACCCGCAGCATTCCTGAGCATTGCAGGGTTATCTCCCTCTGCTTCCAAGCCTGCCTGGTTCACACCGGCATCCCGGGGGCTGCCCAGGGCTGGGGGGCACCGGGCGGATCACAAGCCCCTGGTCATGGAGGATGGTGTTGGGGTGGGCACGGGATTTTTGGATGCTGGAGTGAGGCACAGCTAGGAACTGGGAATGCTCTGTTCAGAGCAGATGCATCAGCAGCCGAATCCCCTTCAGTGCCTAAATATCTCCGTGGACCTGAGCTGGGGGTCACATTAAATAACCCCCGTCCTGGGCACACTGAGTCCCAGAAAGGTTTGGGTTGTCCCACCCCTGCCAGGGGCAGGGACACCTTCCACTAGACCAGGCTGCTCCAAGCCTCACCCAACCTGGCCTGGAACACTTCCAGGGATGGGGTCTCACAGATCTTGATTTTTCTTCTTCTCCCTGCCCGTATCTCTCCTCCTGACTTTTCCTCCAGAGGATTTCCCCTCTTATTGGGGTTTCTTTCTCCAGAAGCTCTCCTGAATTTAACAGGGACCAAGTAAATTGTGGATGCTGCTGTGACTGGGTGGCTCGAGCTGCTCCTGGGCACCCTTTGCTGCACTCCCAGAAACTGGGTGAACCCTGCATTTAAAGTGACAGTGCCTAACAGCAGCCAGAGAAATGGAGGAAGCCTGTGGAAGGGGCGGGGGAGAAAAATGGACTTGGGAACACGCCAGATTGCCGTGTGCCATCACATATTTAAGTGTGGGGCAGCATCCACGGCGGGGTAGTGGGGAGAGCCAGGTGTGCAGTGGGTCGTGCTGAGCCAGCACTGCAGCACTCCCAGATGGAGCCTGGTCTCTCCCAAAATAGCACTTTGCAGCCCATTTATCACATTTAATTGCTATATTTGAAGAACTGATAGCACTCTGGAAGGCAAGGCAGTGGGTGGGCGAGGTCAGGCCGGGTGAGCCAGGTCCTGGCAGCTCTCACCAGCCGGGCTGCGAAGATCCCAGCACCTCTCAGAGCTGCCGTAAAAGAAGGCAGGCACCTTCCCTCCCGATCCAAAAGCCATAAAACACAGTGGTTAGAGGTTATGGGAGAGCATGAGGCTCTCTGCAGCTCACTCCTTTGACTTTGAAGGGTGGAGATGCTCCAAGGTTTGGAGGGGATGTGCCCAGTGTCATTCTGCAGCAGGGTGACTTTGGGGACGTGGGGGGCACCATGGTGACTTCCTTGCCTGCTGCACACACCCTGGATTCCCCAGGGATGGCTGGGGGGTGGTGAAGTGGCAGCATCCAGCTTGGGGGAGCCAGGGCTGTGCCAGTGTGTGCAGCAGTTCCCGAGGCCCCAGCACCGACCACCAGGCTGATGATCCTCATTCCCAGCTGTCAGTGGTCATACTGGAGCCTGGAGCCCCTCAAACACACTGTGAGCAGACCTTCAAACCCCTGATGGACTTGGATCGATTTGGGAGCCTCCTCCACCATCCCCCCTGACCATAATTCTGCATTTGAAGCAGCATTGAAGACTTCCTGTGGTTAAAGGCCAGGAGATTGCATCTGCCATTGCCATGTCTCAGGATGAGATTAGGTCAGGCTGATGTGATTTGTTCCTGCAATTCCACACAGAGCGTTACTCATCGCCTCGTTATCTTCTGGAGGCTTCCATGGAGAATTGATCACTCGTGCTGTGCCTTTGGTAGCCACTGTGAGGCCACCTGCTCTGTGAGGCAGGGTTAGATGGGATATTGGGCAGGAATTGTTCCCTGGGAGGATGGGCAGGCCCTGGCACAGGGTGCCCAGAGCAGCTGTGGCTGCCCCTGGATCCCTGGCAGTGCCCGAGGCCAGGCTGGACACTGGGGCTGGGAGCAGCCTGGGACAGTGAGAGGTGTCCCTGCCAACACTGAAGCATTTGAACCCAGCCATTAACCTTTGCTCAGCAAACACTGGCAGCAGCATCCTTTAAAATTCACACCTGTGACACTGGAATTGCTCATTTCCCTGCAGGAGCACGCTTGGAAAAATGCTGGAAAATAAGGGCTAATTTTTTCAACATTGCCCACATGAAACTGTTGGAAATTATATTTCTTTCACTTAATTCTTACACCTGTATTTGCAGAGGTTTGGCACTGAAGTCCTATTTTGGGTTTTGCCTTGTCCCAGGTGACTTCTTGCCCTCCCTGGCTCACACCCTCTTGGGATTGCAAAAGGTTTTGTATAAATCTGCTTTTAAGCCAAGGTGGGAGAGAGAGGGACGGTGCTGGGGCTGGAGGTCAGGCTGGGGCTCCCTGGTCCCATGGCCAACCTGTTTCCCTGTTTCCCTGGCAGAAATTGCCTTCCCCAGCACCAGCAGATAAAAAGCAGGAAATAAAAGCCAGGCCAGGATGGGGACGGCACATCCCTGTGGGTTGTGGCTGGCCGTGGTCATCCCTGCAGGAAGAGCTCGTCCCTGGGACTGGCAGCCACCTGCTGCTGGCTGGATGCTGCACAGCACCTCCTTCTCCCGTGTCCGTGTGCCACCTGCTTCGGGAACAGGGCAGCTCCTTCTGGGAGCCACCATCCATGCCACTGTGCTCCAGCCCCACTAATGCATTCCTCGTGCTGATCCCCGGAGCCGGGGGGAGCTGGGCACGGCTGGGCTGACTGGTGCATGTTTTAAGATGGTATCGATGCTTTTGCATTTAAACATGACAGACTCGCAAGGGGGGCAGGGCAGAGGGCTGCTCCTCGTGCTCACAGCCCTACAGAGCCGGGAGCTGCCTCCTGGCTGTGCCGCAGGGAGGGCAGGGGGCAAGGCAGGGCAGTGAATCAGGATCCCCCGGGTGTCATCAGGGTGGGTTTTCACGCCGAGTAAGCAGAACCCTGCAGTGCTGGGCTGTGCTGGCTCCCCTGGGCACAAGGAAATTGTGCTTTGGGTGCCCACAGCCAGGCTTGGCTTTGCTGTATCCAAGGGAGAAAACTCCCCCAGCCCAGCAGGGAAACAACAAATCCCTCATGGCAAAGCCACAAGATCCAGGAGGGGAGAGATGGCCCCTCCGGAGTGTCCGGGCTGTGGTTAACTGCTCTGCTTAAACCACGACATCCGAAGGAGAGAGCACCTTCTCCCCAGCCGCCTGCAGAGCCCGTGTGTGCTGGTAATGCTCTATAAATACATTAGCAATAAATAATGGATAACCTGGATGGGCATTAAAGTGTAAACAGGAGGTGAAGGGCTCTCTCCCATTACCGGTCCCCCGAGAGCCAGGCGCATCCCTCTCTCCAAGTCCGGCTTGATGTTACTCCAACTGCAGAGCCCTTAGTCACAGCAGTGACAATATCATAGATCAGTGGCTCCAGAGTTGGGAAAAACAAGCCAAAAATAGTCCGGAGGGCAGAGCCTTCCTCCCGATGGCATGCTGGATCTGCCTGCATCAGCGATTTTGCCTGTGATGCTCCTCTGCCTGCATGGGCCAACCCTCCCAAGGAGTCAGAGACCTCTCCATGCACTCTCCATCCCTCCTCATCTGGGAGGTTTCATCCCCCTTGGATGTAGCTGAAGTGTTGAGCAGTGCCAGCTGGATATGGTCCCTAAAAGTCACTGCCCTGTGACAGAGCCCCGTTCCCAAGCTGGGGGGGATTGTGCTCATCACCATGGTGCCCATGCCCACGGATGGTCCCAGGGGGTGGCATGGACACCCACCTGATGTGCAGAGAGAAATGGAGATTAAATGAATTTCTGGATGTGACATGGGATCCTCTGGGGAGGAGACTTGTGCTGAGAGCTGCAGGAGGGGCTGGTCAGGGCCTGTCGGTGTTTGCATAGCACAGGGGTCCTGTGCTCCTTCCACAGTGTTCTCACAACCCCAGTATAAGCAAACCTTCCTGGTACCAGCAGTTAATGACACATCTCAGGGTCCACCATCCTCCTGGTGAGGAGAACAGGGCTTGGAAAACAAGCTGGCTCTGAGCCCTTACTCCTCCTGCAGCCTTGCTCTGCCAGAGCTGGGCATTAATTCATCACCTGGCTGCAAACAGCTCAGGAGTGGCTCTGCTTCAGGAGAGAGGAAAGGGATGAGCTCTTCATCTGCCCAGCTTTCCTGGGAGCCTCCCTCTGAGCCACGGAGCTGGGATTTGGGAGCTGTGCCAGCCGGGCTCAGGGTCAGGTACTGACAAATCCGGTGTGTCATGGTCTGCTTGGGCTCCTTCCTCTGCGAGGGGCTCTGGCAGGGAGCCTGGCCAGCCAGTGTGTCCCAGGGCAGGCCCGAGGCCAGGCTGGGCTCGGGAGGGGTTCCTGGGTTCTCCCCTTTGCAAGGGCTGGTGCCCAAGGTCTGGCTGAAGCTGGGGGCCGATGACCTGGACATGCTCGTGCTGTGATTCCTTGGGTTTCTCCCACTCTACACTGCCCTTGCGGGACCCTGCCTGGGGTCCTGTGCACAGTTCTGGTGCCCCAGCACAAGAATAAGGACATGGAAGTGTTGGAGCAAGTCCAGAGGAGGCCACAGAGTTAATAAGGGGAGTGGAGCACCTCCCCTGTGGGAGTAGGATGGGAGAATTGGGGCTGCACAGCCTGGAGAGGTGTGGAGACCTCACAGCTCCTTCCAGGGTTTAAAGGGAAGCTGGAGAGCTGCTCTCCCCCAGGAACTGGAGCGACAGCACAAAGAGGGATGGCTTTAAACTGCCAGAGGGAAGGTCTGGATCAGGCATTAGGGAGGAATTGTTCCCTGGGAGGGAGGGCAGGCCCTGGCACAGGGTGCCCAGAGCAGCTGTGGCTGCCCCTGGATCCCTGGCAGTGCCCAAGGCCAGGCTGGACACTGGGGCTGGGAGCAGCCTGGGACAGTGGGAGGTGTCCCTGCCCATGACAGGGGTGACACTGGGTGATTTTAAGGTCCCTCCCAACCCAAACCATTCCAGGATTCTGTGATTTGTGTATTTGAGCCGCTAAAAGCAGAAGAAAAACATCCCCATAAAATTTCATGCACATTTTATTTCCTGGGTCTCCCCCAGCCATCTCCATAAGCAGGACCAATCTGTGATGGCAAGAGTGGATCTGTTTAATGAGGAACCTAGGCCATGAAGGTACATTCCAAAAGGATAGTAAGGGATTGCTGGAGAGCAGGGAGCAGGCACCTCTGTCCATCACTGATTCTGCCTCTCCTACCCTCCTCCCTAAGCCCTTCAGGCCTCTTTATCTTCCTGCCTTTCTTTAGAGACCTGCTTTTTCCTGGTTTTCAGGGTGTCAAATGCAGAGTACAAGGTGTGGGTTGGAGGCCACGTCAGTGATGTGGAGAGGTGAGCAGGATGGTGATGGAGATGATGGGGGGAGCCGACCTTCCCCCAGACCCTGCTCGGGGCTGAGCTTTATTCCCAGGTGGTGGCTGAGGCAAAGCTGCTTGAGCATCCCAGATTCTCCAGTGAAGTGGAAGCCAAGGGCAAGTGCAATCAGAGAGCAGGCAGCTGATGGGCTGCTGAGCTCCCTCCACAGCTCCAGCGTGTGCTTCCCTGCGTATTTTTCACTGCCAGCCAGCTGAGCTCTCGTTACTACACCCAGCAAATGCAGAAGTATAAATTTCCCTGAGCTCGGAGCTGGGGGAGGGTTACAATTACTCACGCTGGAGCTGACAATTAATCATGGAGATCTGACAAGTGATGCTCACCTGGGCTAATGCACAGCACCTGGAGAATGTTAAATTAATGCTCACAGACACCCTGAGCTCGCAGCTCTGAAGTCCTGGTTTTGGTGCCTGATGGTAGAGCTGAACTCAGAGCTCCTCCTGTGGGCAGGCTGAGGGCAGGAGGGAAAATTCCTCAGGGAATTTCTGTCCTCCAGCTGCTGAAACACTGTGATAGGACCTGTTTTTTTTCAAGTGACATAAATCATCTCCTGAGTCTAGAGGGGAGGAAAGGGCAGTCATGGCCTTGCCAAGGCTCCTTTTTGCAGAAGGTGACTGGGGGTGACCCTCAGCAGTCCCAGTCCTGCTCTGGATGGGGACTGGGCAAATGTGGCCTGGGAGACAAGGAGAAGGCAGTGTAAGACCTCTGCAAAGACGAGCACGAGAGCTGGGTGTCCCACAGAAACCCTCCATTATAGCTCAGCCTTGTTGCCTCATCTCCCACGGGCAGCAGGACCTTCATGGGTTTTGGGTGTCCCTCGGATCTGGTGGGAGGATGTGTGTGCAGCACCCAGCACTCCTCTGCAGGGAGCCTGGCCCCAGCAGGGCAGCTCTATGGTGAATTCTTCCTGGATGCCCAAAAAACTGAACCCCCCAGCACTGGTGACGATTTCTGAGTCACGGCAGAGCTCTTTGCAATGCTTCAGAGTCCTGGCTGCAGAAGGGATGCTCAGGGGGAGAAGCAGAGGCCAGTGCTCAGCAGGATTATAAATAACTTGCTGTGGGGACCTTCCACGTTCCCCTGTGTGGCACGGCCATAAACACTGTGCTTTGGGAAGCTCCGGTGCATTAGTGGGGCTGTAAAGCACCGGGGCCTTGGCTGGGCACTGCTGACTGAAGCAGCAGCAAAAGCCCAGCGAGAAAAACTCATCCCATTTTCTTTCACGAAGCACAGCAATCCGCTGGCTCAAAGTGCACTTTAGGAGATTCACAAACTCCACAAAGCACGCAAGAGGCCTCCAAAAGCTTTGGAGGCCGGGCTGGGCAGAGCCTTGGGTCCTCTCCCTGTGCTGCTCTTCACTCCCGCATCCAAGCAGGGCAGGTTTCCTCCCTGTGCCCACGGGCAGGGCAGCACAGGCTGCACCCCTGCAGAATGCTGCAGCCAGAAGGCTTGCCGAAGAAAATGCAGACAGGGGAGGTGATAACATCTGGTAAATGATCCTTCTCTAATTGCTCTTTTATGGTTGTTTAATGGCTGGCGTATAAAAGCCCAACAAGCTTCGTCAAGGTTGCAGCGAAACCTTCTGAGAAGCAAAGGGCTGCTCTGAGACTGCTGCGTGGGAGGGGGCAAGGAGAGCCCCCAGCTTTTGACTTTTCAAAGGCATTTTCTGAGTCACCTTCCCGGGGGAGCTTTCTGCCGCTGCCTGGGAGCTGAGGGAGATGTCACCTGCACAGGGTCCCCGCACCAGGGAGGGCAGGTACCTCTCAGCAGCCCCGGAGAGCTCGTGCTGGGCTGAGAATAGAGGTTTTCTTTAAAAAACTGCTGCATGGAGAAGGCTTTAGGGGCGAGCAAGCCCGATGTGGTCCTGTCCAGAGTCATTATTAATTTCAGAGCTGCTGGAACTGCTCGGCTCTGGTGATGCACCAAGGGTGTGGGACCAGCTGTCCCGGGAGCAGAGCCAGCTCCGTGCCCGGCATCCATCCTCAGCCGGGGGCTGCTGCACGCAGGGAATGGCAGCAGGGAATGGCAGCAGGGAAGGCCACGTCCCTGTGTGCCTGTTGGGGACACGTGGCTGTCCCCAGTGTCTGGTTCTGGGCAGGGCATTGTGCCCTGCTCCCCTCCAGCCGCAGTCCCCTCGCCAGGCTGGAGGATGCTCCTTGGCACCTCCTCCCGGCGCTGCTCTGAGGCTGGGGTGGGAAGCAGCTGATTCTGCACGAGGAGTCTGCCCACCCCTGCTGCCCAGGGTTGTCCAGGCCCCAGGGTGTCAGGTCCTGCTCAAAGCAATGCTCTCTGCCCTTCTGGTGAGCAAGCATCTCCCTCCTCTCCAGCACTGACCCGTGCTGCTCCTTGACTCTCTCTCCAGAGCATCCCTCTCCCACCTTGCTCACCTCTATTGCCAGGGCTGGAAGATGCCCCTCACCCATGGGGACCCCAGGGCACATCCCCAGACGCAGCCCTGGCAGGTTGTTCCCAGCTGGCACCAGTGATGCTCCAGCTGTGGTGGCTCTTGTTTACTGGTCTGGGGCCTGCAAAAGATTAGGAGAAAACAGATGGCTCCTAATTGGCAGTGCCAGCTTACTTCCTGCTCTCCAGATAAACCATTAAATTAAGGCTTAAATCAAACTTTGTACAAGTTAGGAGGCTGCTTGTAATTATTTCAAAATCTAGACAGATTTAAGGGCTTGGATTAGGGCTCTGTTTACTGTAATGAATGAAAAATGCCTGCTCTGTGCTGTAAGGCTGAGCAGCAAAGGGTTGAAGTGCTGGACCAGCAAAATCCTCAGGCTCTGGTGACCGAAGTTTTGAGGAAAAGCAAGAGGTCATGGACTTTGGCCAGGCTTTTCTGTGAGAGTAGACCTGTGATGGGGCTGCTGAGGAGCATGGAGCTCACTCTGGGGCACAGTGACACCATCAGGAGGCTCAGGACATCCGTGGGGAGTCACAACGTGGTTCAGAGCTGAGCGAAGTCTTGGGATAATTTTAATTGAAGCTGAATGCAGTTCAGTTAAGATAAACAAAATGTAATAAGCTGACCAGCTAAGGCTGATTAAAAGGGAGTGGCACCTCTGGGTCTCCCATGAGCATCTCCCACTGCAGCAGCGTGGATGGGCAGCTGCTCCAAGGGTGTGCAAAAGCATAAGCACATGACTTTGTGACATACCAGTGTCACCTGTGATCCCTTAAAAAATTCCCCAGGAAGTGAGAGATTTTTGTGGTCTGTCCTAAAAACCTGTCTGGCTGGAACCTCCTCAGGAGTCGCCTGCACCCGTTACCCCTCATCTTTTCTGTCTGTTGGTGATGCCTGGCTGAGGGAGCACCATTTTGTGCCCACAGGAGCTGTGCTGCAGGGAAGGAGTGGACACATTTGTGTGCAGTGCCAGGGAAGGCAGCCGTACCCCACGCGTGGGCACCGAGCCCCTGATCATTTCCTAGCAACCTAGAAAAGTATCGATTGTGCCAAGCAGCACATTCATGCTTCATCTCAGGATGAAAAATTCAGTGCTGCCATGCAGTAAATCCAGCAAAGCATTCACAATTAATGCTCAGTTCCTGGCCATGCCTTTTGGATAGGCTGCCAGAGCTGATTGATGATTGGAATTCTGCTAACTGCTTTAAGGAGCAAATTAAGGAGCAAGTTAAAATATCTGTGCTTTGGGCATGGAAAAACAGCCTCGGTGCATAAGCTGGAAGATCACATTAGTCTAGACAGGCCTTTCAGCTGCCTCTGAAGGAGCTCCATCTTCATCCATCCCTGCTCTGCCCCACACAAAGGGAACAGCATCCATGGCCACATGCAAAGGGTCAATTCTTGCTCCCACAGGAGGATTTTTAGTGGCTGGAAATGAAAGCTGGAGGTACAGCAGACCTCACAGCAACAGCTAAATGTTGGAAAGCAAAGGGCTTGAGGAAAGTTTGCCTGTTAAATAGAACAGCAAATACCAGTATCAATATCCACAGGAGGGTTTGTGATCCCTTCTTCCTTCCATCCAGGAAAGGAAGTCAGGTGGAACAGCTGCTGGAAAGGAGGAGGGAAACGTGGAGGCTCAGGGAGCGAGATCCCTTCAGGAAACACCTCTGGGAGAGGGGAGATGGGCAGGGTTTGTACAGAGCAGACATGCAAAAGGCTGGGCAGGGGCAGAGGTGCCTCTGGTGCAGCTGGATCAGGCACAGAGGCTTTGCCAGCTCCATTTCCCGGGACCCAGCTCTCCTTGAGAAACTCTCCCCACTCTGCAGGAGCTGCAGCCAGTGGATACAAACTGAGAGTGGAAATTCGGGCTGGATCCTAGGAAGAAATCCTTTACTGTGAGGGTGGTGAGAAACTGGAACAGGCTGCTCGAGGAGGTTGTGGACACCTGGGTCAGACCTTGATCAAGCTGCTCTGCTGGGAAGTGTGCCTGCTCTCGAGCAGCGACCAAGAGGGGCTCACTCAGCCTGGTTTTGTATCCCAAAGGCTTTGCTGCCATTCCCGTTTCAGTTTAACAGTGGCCACGCTCAGCTGGATGGCAGATCCGGGGGGGGAAGCTGTGTAACCCCAGCACAGGGAGGTGTCTGCAGGAAAAGCAGGCAAAGCTTGTTTAAGGAGCAAAGGAGCACAGAAAATCCCAGTAGCGTTGCAGAGCATGCACAGAAGGGGCTCTGGGAGCCTACTGAAAATCAAGTGGCATTAAGGCATGAATAAGCAACTGAGGGGAAAAAAAGCCTGCATATTATACAGGATGAGGAGGAAGGGAGCAGTTCACCGTGGGAATGAAAGTGCTGCCTCAGCCTGACGGCTCCAGCAGCAGCCAGAGGGATTGATCTGTGTGCTTGCTGGGAAACGTGCCACCCCCAAACCATGGCTCCTCGGGGCTCCCCTGGGCACAGCCCTCTCCCCAGAGCTCTGGGCATGCAGAAATGCTGGGAGCAAAACTCCTCTCTGGGCAGGATGGGGGAACAGCCCCTCTGCAGAGAGGACCCTCCACACAGGGTGGGAGGTGCTGCCTTGGCCTCTTTGGAAAACTGCCTGGGCTTGGGTTGGAAGAGAACCTAAAAATCATCTTGTCCCACCCCTGCCATGGCAGGGACACCTCCCACTGTCCCAGGCTGCTCCCAGCCCCAGTGGCCAGCCTGGCCTTGGGCACTGCCAGGGATCCAGGGGCAGCCACAGCTGCTCTGGGCACCCTGTGCCAGGGCCTGCCCACCCTCCCAGGGAACAATTCCTTCCCAGTATCCCATCCATCCCTGCCCTCTGGCACTGGGAAGCCATTCCCTGTGTCCTTCACTCCATCCCTTGTCCCCAGTCCCTCTCCAGCTCTCCTGGAACATCTTCAGACCCTGCAAGGGGCTCTGAGCTCTCCCTGGAGCCTTCTCCTCTCCAGGTGAGCACCCCCAGCTCTCCCAGATACCCAAGGCAGAGATAGTGAGGGGGAAGAAGGAGCAGGTAAATGGATTGAAAGAATTTCCAGCTCCTGCATAAGAATGGGTAGAAAACCCCTTTGGGGTGGGAGAGGAAATGCAGGGATGTTTGCACTTGGCTTTGCTGCTGGTGTTGTGGGAAGGTGACCCTGCTGCCAGGCACTGCAGAGTTAAACAACTTCCCTGGCTTGTGACACAGAAATGTGATCTATCTGGGGGAAAGCTGGACTTTTACAGCCTTAACATCGGCCGTGACATTCTGCAGCTTCAGTATTCCCCTGGCAGAGCCCTGGGTAAATGCCACTGCTGGTAAAGTCTGATGACCTCTGGAAACTCAGGGGCACTTGTGTGGTTTTGGAGGAGGACTTTGAGAGCCTCATCCCCTGCAGCAAAAGGCCCAAATTCTGACCACTACATCCTGAACTGCAACTGTGTCCCAGGCAATATTCCAGTGCTTCCACTGAATGCCATGATTCCCTGAGCACTGTGGATGTCAAACAGCAGAGCAGGATTGTGATCTGTTGCTGTACAGACTTTGTAGTGCACAAAGAAAGAGCTGGAAGGGGAATGAAGCTGCTCAGTGTCAGGTGTGCTCGTAGAGAGACACGGAGTGTGCCCCAGGTGCTGGGGAAGTTAGATTTGTTAGCATCCATGACTTGTTAAATGAATCTCCCTGCATTATCTGTCAGGAGCTGACTGCACCTTCGTTATCTTTGCTCGTGACATGGGATTGTTGCCAAGTTATTTCTTGCTCTGTTGATGGCTGCGGAGCTGTCAGAGCTTTCCTTGCGAGGCACCCCAAGTGTGAACCCGTTCCCAGTGACCCCTGGCTCCTCCCTGGCTCAGGGACAGTCACACAGCAGAGGGGATTGCTCACTGTGGACCCCCGAGAGGGGCACAGCCACTGCTTCAGCACAGATTTCTTCCCGACAGGTGTGTCAGGGATACTGGGGGGGGCATGCAAAGATTTAACTACTTACTGGCAGAAAAAGTGAAAAGAGGAACAAAGAAAAGGCATCTCTGGGTTGTCTTTGTATTTAGGAAGCAGAATAAGAGTATCTGGGTGGGAATTCCCTCCCAGGGACATCCCATGGCCCTGTGGCTCCAGGGTGCACCCCAGAGCATCCTCCTTGCCATGGAAAAGGGCTTGTGTGGTTCAGGGGTTTGCAGCAGCCAGTCTGCCTTTTCAGTGGTGTGAAAACCCTTGTGTGCCAGTTCCTAGGTGAGTTCATCCCCAGCGCCCAGGTCACCATTTCTGCTTGGAAACCCTGACCCTGGCCCTCACCCTTCGCTGAAAACAGCCAGAGACGATGGATGTCCTTGGTGGCTGCACCCCTCTCCACCAGCTGCCCAGGGTTTTGGGAAGGAATGGCTTTGCTCACCAAGGCAGAGCGTGTCACCCTGTGTGGGACTATGGAGTTCTTGTCCCCTCAGCTCAGCTCCTCTGGAGTCCACAGCAGCATTAATCACACCCTGACCAGCTGCTGGAGGGTTTGCTTTAAATCTCCCCAGACAGCTCTGGCTCTGCAGAGAGTTCATTAAACATGAGCACTTTCTGTCCTGAGAGAGAATTAAATGAGTTAACACATCCTAACGAGGACCTTAAGTGCTGGCGAATGGCAGCAAGAGGAGCACTGGGGGCTGGAGGGATGGGGCTCGGTGGGAAGTGCCCAGAGATCCTGCTCGGGCTGGGGAGTGTCCCTGGAATGGGAATGATGGGCAGAGCTCTGCCCGAAGGGTGCCCTGGGAGAGAAATCATGGAATCACAGACTGCTTTGGGTCAGGAGGGACCTTAAAGATCATTTAATTCCAACCCCCTGCCGTGGCAGGGACACCTCCCACTGTCCCAGGCTGCTCCCAGCCCCAGTGTCCAGCCTGGCCTTGGGCACTGCCAGGGATCCAGGGGCAGCCACAGCTGCTCTGGGCACCCCGTGCCAGGGCCTGCCCACCCTGCCAGGGAACAATTCCCAGTTCCCACTATCCCATCCAGCCCTGCCCTCTGGCACTGGGAAGCCCTGGGACCCCACATCCGAGGGCAATTGGCTGCACAAGGCACTCGGTGCAGGAGTTAAACAGGTTTGCTGTGTGCAAATGGAAAGGGTGGGGAAGGAGGCAGGTGGGCAAAGGGCAAGAGGAGACAGGTGGGCAAAGGGAAAGAGGAGGCAGGTGGGCAAAGGGAAAGAGGAGGCAGGTGGGCAGAGACTGGAAATGCAGGCTGGAAAAATCAAAGGACACGCTGCGATTATGGATGGCCACGGAAACAGGACTGCCCCCTCTGAAAGGCAATTAACACTTGAGATGCTTTGATGTTACTTTGCTCCTCTATTTAATCTGAAGTTAACAAAGCTTAGCGAGGAGGATGCTGGGCTTTGGAGGAGCTGCTGCAATGGGGAACTGGAGCTATGGCCCCAAACTGGGGCTGAGAGGGGAATGAGGATGTGGGAGGGAGGGATCAGTCCTTCCCTCTGCTTTGCAGAACACCACAGTCAGTGAGAGGCTGCTCCTCTTGGTTTAGCAGAAAAGTGGCATTAAGAAAAAAAAAACAACAACAAAAAGAAGCCTTAGAATGGCAATTTCTTTTTTTTCTGGTGTCTCTATATACAAGGGCTGATAAATATTCACATTTCCCTTGGTAAAAGGGAAAGAACAGTAACAGGAACTGCTTCTGGTCTGAGGTGGATACAGATCTCAATAAATCCTAATCAGCTGCTCAGGAATGGACACAGGGGAGTGGGGAATTGGTAGATAAAGCACCAGCTGTTAAAAGAAACACCGAGCAGCTCCTCCCAGCTGGATAAATCAGGGAGGCCTCTACATTCATGTCTCACCAGAGAAGGTGAATTCATGGGGCCTGAAGTTGTACCCTCATGTCGAATTAAACTTGGATTTATGGCCTGGAGGATTACACTGATATGTACCTGTGGTGGAAAAGTCTTGGTTTCATTTTGAGCCCTGCTCTTCCCTGCCAGCTAGGCACTTAGTCAAGAGAATAAAATAAGAAAAGAGGCTGCTGGGACAGAAATTCTCATTTTCCTTCAGGCCAGCCCAAATAATAAATCTGCACCCAAAGGCTCCCACTCATCCCCGCTCCACAAACCACAGCCTCTGGAGAGCTCAGGCCCAGCTGGGATGGAGCTCCTCCTTCCCTCTCACGGCACAGGTGAAGCTGTTGCTCCTCAGGGACACATTTCCCTGGGTTTTGGTGATTTTATTCTGGCATTTACCATTCCTGATCGTGCCACCTCTTGTTTCCAGCCCGTGTCTGCTCTGCCCTGCCCCTGCAAGGCTGCTGGCAAGCACTCAGGATTATCCACACGTATTTGCTTCGATTAGTTTGATCACCCTTGCAGTCATCGTTCTTGCAAAGACCAGGAGCTTTTAGCCTGGCTTGTTTAGTTTTTAAATGTCAGAAGTGGTGGAGTTTGCAAACAGAGAGGGAAAAGGGTGATAGGAATGACCCATTCTGATGTTAAAGCAGGAACTAGAAGTAAATTTAGAGACTTGCAGGTTCAGAGAAAGGGTTGGGGGTGAGAAAATGACAAGAGAGAGAAGAAATGGGGGTAATATCTCAGAGAGACATGGAGAAACTTTGCTGCAATACAAAGCTGTGTCTGCCAGAAAATCCCCTGGCAGGTTGAGAAGGATCTTTATGTTCCTTGCAGTTAATGAGGGATTTTCCTGTTAACAGGTCCTCACCAAATTTGCCCCCAGGGGACGGAACTGGAACGGAACCAAAAAGGCTCCAAGAGCATCGAGGGACTGAGCTGAAACCTCCATGCCAGATGGGAATGTGGCTCCAAGGTCAGTGGTGAGGAATTCACTGCACCCCAAAATCCCCAGTCCTGGGCTTGTTTCCACAGGCAGCACCCAAAGGAATGGACCTGGCCCTCAGAAAATTGAAATTAAGCTTGTAGACTGTTCCTTTATCGTTTTTCAGAATGCTTTTCTCTCCTAATCTTTAATCAAATATTTCTTCAGCTTTTTATATAGTTCCTATCAAAAAGCCCATCTGTGAACAAAATTTCCCTCATTTCCAGCTTAATATTTTTTTCTGCGAGTGGCAAAATGTTCTTGTCTGAAAAATGTTTAATAAATTTCCCTCTGTCTCTTGCTTTTATTAGCTGTGCTTTCCTATTCCTGACGATGCTCTCTGCCATTCCCATGTTCCAGAGCCCACTGAATTATTCAACCCATTTATTTCTGAGTTTGGGTATTGTTCTGATCTGCCAGAGTGTGCCAGTCAGATGGGAATGGGGAAGCTTTCTTCCTCCAGGGGGGAATCGAAACCCTACAGTCAGAGAAATCTCATCCTGCACTTGGGGGCATGCCTGGCATGGGATACTTGTGGGAACAGGCACATTTAGTGGTTTTCTCTATGGGAAAATGCTCCTCCAGGACAACTTTTCCAGCCCTGGGGCCAACAGCAGAAGGAGGTGGAGCTGCTGGAGCAACCTGGGACAGTGGAAGGTGTCCCTGCCCGTGGCAGGGAGTGGGAATGAAATGAGCTTTAAGGTCTTTTTCAACCAAAACCCTTCTGAGATTCCACGAACTCTGCCTTGGGCTATGGAGAAATCCATCCTGGCCCAATTCTGCATAAATTCTGTGTAGTACCTGCTCCAAAAGTGCACCAGGCTGTTTGTCATCCAAGGGCTGGGCTGGGAGGTGTGGGGGTGTTGCCTGGGAAGGGAGAGCTGCCCACATGCAGGAAAATTGTATTTTCACACACTGCCTTTCTGACATCCATTTGCCAGAAAAGAAATATTCCTCCAGGCATGAAACAAATCAGTCCTATTTCTGTCCCCACCACCCTTAAAGCTGCCTAAAGGCTGTGCTTTATTGGAGAAAAGGGCTTTATTAGTTTGGAAAGCAGGGCTTGGGGGAGCAGATCATTATCAGAATTTAAGAGCTGGATAGAGACCTAGCCATTGCTAAAAGTCTGCTGTTAAATGGGCTCCTGTTTACTGACATTTGTACTTTCCACTCGCTGAAAAAAAAGAAGCAAAGACCTTGATTTCACAGAGGACACCAGGACAAAATAGGAAGCCATGAACAGGATTTTTAGCTGTATGTTCCTTTTGATTACCCAGCCTTGCCCTGCACACACATTAGTGCCAAAGCACCATGAGGTGGAGCAATGTGAGCTGCTCCTCCTTGGTTAAAGCCTCTTTGTTGTCTCTCCCCACTCTCTGTTCCACTGCTTCTCCAGCATGGAAAACCAGGCTCAGCTTGGCCTGGAAGGTGGCAGGCACTGATGGATTCCTGGGGAACATCCTGGGAGCTTTCTCCCAGTTTTCCCCTCACTTTTCTGCGTGAACCTCAGTGCAGCCACATCCTTGTTCTCTCCTCACTCCTCCCTCGGGTGAGCCTGGAGCTGTGACAGATCCTGAAGCCCTAAGAGCAGCTGGGCTCCAGGGGGCTCTGACCAGGCACCAAGGACCAAAACTGCCTCCTTGGAGCTCCACCAGGCTGAAGATGCTTCTCCATCCCCCTGGGACCTCTCTGTCCACTGAAACAGCCCTGATTGTCCATCCAGCATTTGCACAGGACGGGGTCGGATCCCCTGGGCTGCCCCTCAGAATAACCAGAGACCAACTGGAAACCTGTGCTCCTGCCAGGGCTACAGAGCTCCAAGCACTCATTAGGGATTCAGGCAGGTTATTTCTGAACCTGAGCAGCTTCTTGTGTTTGTGTGATGCAGCATTTGAGATAATAAATCCTCTGGGAACGGGGCTGTGCTGCAGAATGCACCAGCGAGTGCCCAGGCTGGGGCTGGAGCAGCAGAGCTTCAATCATCAGGGTTTTCCTGTTATTTGCAGAATTCAGCCTCATGTTACCCCGGAAGAGAGAGAAGCTCTTGCAGTCATAATTAAATGTCACATACATTTAACAGAGTTTAAGTCTCTATTCCAAACTCCCTCTTCCATCTGGCTCCAGCACAGCTGAGATCAGGCTCTTCACAGCCTGGGAGATGATATTAGGGCAGTTTGTGTTTATCACAGCCATGACTGATGCCTGCAGTCAGCTCATGATATAATGAAGGGACTTCAGGCAGCACAATGGGGACGTATATTTAGAAGATGAAATAGGGCCTTGTGAGCCATTAAGTGCCATAACATTACCAGTGGGGAGTGTAAATAAGAAGTGGAACGTAAGGGTGGCTGAGTCACTGTGGTGGGGAGTTGTTGTCCACCCAGAAGAGCACCTGTACCCTCCTGAGAGAGAAGAGCTGGGGCTGGATCGAGCTGTGACCCCTCTGGGAGCTGTGCCTCCCATGCTGCAAGCTCCCACACACTGGGGTGAGGGGATGAGAGGATGAGGGGACAAGGGGATGAGGGGATGAGGGGACAAGGGGATGAGGGGACAAAGGGATGAGGGGACAAAGGGCTCTTCCATTCTACAGAACCACAGAGTCACGGAGTCACAGAACTCCAGGCTGGGTCAGGCTGGAAGGGACTACTGTGGGTCACCTGGTGCCACCTCCCTGCTCCACCCAGTGGCACAGAGGGACACCCAGGGGCACAGAGTGACACCCAGGGACAGCCAGGGCTGAGGGCCCCTCTCAGCCAGGGCTCCTCTCCAGGCTGAGCAGCCCCAGCTCCCTCAGCCTTTCCTGGGCACTGAGGTGCTCCAGGCCCTTCCTCAGCTCCCCGGCCCCCCTCCAGGAGTTCCCTGGCCCTGCTGTGCTGAGGATCCAGAGCTGGACACAGCACCCTTGTTCAAAAGGTGTGAGATGAGCTTTGCAGTGAGGTTCAGCAGGGGCAGGTTTCTGGCAGGAAATCTCTGAGCTGTTGCTCACAGGCAGTGACAGAGCTCAGCCATCACAAAGAATCCCACATACCAGTTTGTGTCTTCATTTCAGCTGTGATTCCCCTCTTGGAGCTGACAGCAGCTCTCACCATCTGGAGAGAGGTGTGCTTCTCCCTGGCCGAGCCTTGCAGCGTGGGGCTGCCCGAGGAGCACGAGGAAACATCACAGACTGGGGAGTGTCAGGTGTGTGTGTCTCCACAGGCTGTTCTGTAAATAAAGAGTGTGCCCCAAAATGACCTGAGAGCAAAGGGAGGCTAAATACTGGGATCAATCCAGGCTGGGGGATGAGCAGATTGAGAGCAGCTGGAGGGCTGGAGCCCCTCTGGGAGAGCTAAGGGTGCTCACCTGGAGAGGAGAAGGCTCCAGGGAGAGCTCAGAGCCCCTTGCAGGGCCTAAAGGGGCTCCAGGAGAGCTGCAGAGGGACTGGGGACAAGGCATGGAGTGAAGGACACAGGGAATGGCTTGGACATCAGAGCTCATCCAACATGTGATGCTGATGTGGAATGGGCCACAGGCTCATTCAACAAGAGACATTCCACAGATATGTTTAATTATGAAAATTCATTGAAAAATCCCCAGAGCAAAGTGTTCTTGTAAAGTCGAAATGGAGCAAGCTCATTTTCTCTTTTGGGACTTGTGCTGGGAGTTTTAATTTAAGCATGAAATAATAGTTTAGAAAGTCCCAAACCAGACCAGTCCTCTTTAAATCACAAACAGAACAAGGTCGTTTGGCTTCTGGGCAGATTTTGGAGATATTTTGAGCAGAAGAAACTACAGTTACATATGAATTCAGAGAAGCTTTTGTCCTCATCTGGGGCTGGGTATGAGCCATGGGCTGGAGAGAACTGAGTGATTCTCCAGCATCAGCTGTGATTTCCATGGTGTGGATTGCTGCTTGAGTCACTGCAGATGAGTGAATTATCAGTGAAATATCTGTGTCCTCTGCCTTTACTAAAGGTGTCCTACAAGCAACGAGCATGGCTGAACTACTTTGTCAGGGAGAAGAAAACCTCCTAGGGCAGGAACATTGACAGTTTGTAAACTCTGTCCTGACCTTTCTCCTTCACACAAACCTGGGGGCTGAGTCAGGACAATAAATCTGCTGCATCTCACACAGGAAGGGAAATGATTGCTCATCTCTCCATGATGAAAGGGACTTTGTCCCGAAGCCTGGCTGGCTGGTGATTTGCAGACCTTCCATGGAATGGGAAGGGATTTGTGCAGGAATAGCATGGCTGTGCAGGGGGATGCTGCTGTGGGGCACTTCCCTGTCTTCAGAAGGCATCCAGATGTCTCTGCATGATTGCTGGCCATGGAGGGGAGGAAAAGAAACAGGAAAAAAGATTTTGGCTAAGATCTAGAAATCACAGATGGGCTATGGGTGAGGCATGGAAAGTGGAGAGCAAGGAAGAGAGGGATTTGCATCAATCCAGAATAAGCAAACACAAGAGCAGACAGAGGGAAGAGAAGCAGGATCTCCATGGAGATTACCAATGCAGGTTAATTGAATGAAATATCTTTGCACTGTTTGCAAAGGCTCCTCGCAGGACCTTTGGAAGCAGCAGGCAGTGGAAGATGTGCTCCCTCAGCCTGGCAGAGCTGGGGTTGGACACGAGGGCTCTTCCCAAGGAGCTCTTCCCATGCCTTCCTGGAGCAGAGAGGCAGAAGTGGGGTTAATTTTCTCCTTGACAGCAAGAACCAACAGCTTATTTATGATGGGGAGCAGCTTAGTGGAGGCATGTTTGAACAGCTCTGTAAAGAGCAGAAGTGGTTTGAAAGCCCTGAATGAAAGCCAGTCAGGTTTTTATATATTTTTTAAAGCCTCATCAGGCTCTAAGCAGAGTTTGGCTTTGGTGCATGGCAGATGGCTCAGGAGATGTTTCTCTGCTCTATACATAGCAATTTTTGACCTAAATCTACTTTTGCCTCTTCTACAGAAAGCACACGTATTTGTGCTGGTGTGGGAGATTTCCAGAGCGACTCCAGGAGAGGTTTTCTGGGAAAGGAGTGGGGAAAGCCCTCTGCCATCCCTGGCAGGACAGCCACCCATCCCAGAGACCTCTCTGCAGGCACAAGCACCAACAGCTCTGCCCTCTGGAGCTCAGGAGAGCCAGCTGGCCAAATTCATTGCACCACTGGAGCCTCTGTGTGCACCACCCCCAGGCTTCGGGAACCATTCCTGGGGTGCAGCTCCAGGCCGTGGGAGCTGCCTGGGCTTGGAGTGTGGCTCAGCAGAAATGGAATCACGGAATGGTTTGGGGGAGAAGGGACCTTAAAGCTCATCCACTGCCTGGAGGGGCAGGGACACCTTCCACTGTCCCAGGCTGCTCCAAGCCCTGTCCAGCCTGGCCTGGAACAGCTCCTGAAGCGGAGCTGCCTTGCCCCTGTGTGTCACAGTGTTGGTGACAGGCGTGTCACGACAGGAGAGTGCCTCTGCTCTGGCCACACAGGAGCTTGGGAAAATGGCAAAATGTCTGCTGAAAACCAAGGGGTGTAAGAAGAGGGTGAATCTTCAGCGCAGCTGCACCCGAGATGAGCCAGTCCAGGATCTCAGTAGGACCCTGAAGCCTTATTAAAACATAATGTCTCTGACCTGCCAGCGCTGCCCTGGCACCCCCAGAGGTTTTTTCCAGAGCTGGTTGCTCATCCTCAGTGCCAGGAGGAGCACAGGTGGGACAGGATCAGAGGCACAGATGCTGTAGGGTTTGTTGGAAGCCCAAACCCCAGAGCAGGGAGGGTTCCAGGATCACCCCAGGGCTGTGGCAGGAGCTGGGGACCCCCGGCCCAGCCTCGCCCGCCGTGCAGCTCCTTGCTGTCCCTCCGCAGGGTTTCATCGCCCTGCTTTTCCCGGGGCTTAGGGAAGGAAGGAAGAGGAGCTGGAGCCATCGGGGATGCTGTGACACAGGAATCCTTTCCGAGTGCTAATGCGGCGGCATTAGCGCTAATGGGCACCGCCACCAGCAGGCTCTCGGGAGGAGGGAACACGCCACTAATGCTTCCTTAATCCAACCAGTCTTTAAAAGAGTAATGAAAAGAGCTCCTGTTTACAAATAACCAGGGCAGAGCAGGGGATCGTGCCCATCTCTGGGATTTTTCTCTCTTTACCCAGAGAGAACAGCCCCGGGCTGTGAGCTCTGCCTCCGTCCCCTTACCAAACCCCACCCTCGGCACCGGGAATCACAGGTGAGTCCTGTTAAACCACCAGGGTGCCTCAGCTGGGTCTGAGGTACCGAAACAACATTTGCAAAGTGCAAATCCCGCTCTCGGTTACGTAACTGAATTATCCTTCCATATGCCAGACAGCAATTCTACAGTTAATTGATTTTAATCTAATCATTTGTAGCCAGTCACCAGTTTTAATCAACCCTGCCCACCCCCAGCCCATTGCTTTGCATGAGCCATCTTTCCAGCAATTACTGGTTTTAATTATATGAAAGCCTGGTTATGTTTCATTAATTCTTGTCACATTACCAGAGCCCTCCATTTCCACATCCAGAGTCCAGCCACCTCGGCATCATGATCCATTACAGCGGGCAAACAGGAGCTTCATTGGATTTGGAATGCTAATCAGCAGGACTCAGAGGAGGCAGAACACGGGCACTCACCCCCTCTGCTCTCCTCAGCCTGCCTCCAGCACTGGGCACCTGAGGCTGGAGCAGTGACTGTAACTGGGACCAGTGGCATGTCCCTGGCTAACACTCAGAATGGGATCCGTGCCAGGGCAAGGGCAGGAGGGACAAAATTGCCTCCATTTGGGGTGGTTTGGCTGGCTCTGGAGGCTCAGACACAGGGGCCTTCCAGCCTGGATCATTCCATGGTCCTGTGATGGTTCTGCAGCCCCGGCTGAGTGGGCAGGGTGTCCTCATCCTTGGGAAAAGATTGGCTTGTCAGGAAAACTGCAAGCAGAGCTGGATCTTTGAGCAAGTGTGAAGCTCAGAGGCTCGCGGATATTTAGAGCTGGAGGGGAGATGTCTGCTCCAGGCTGAGCCCACATCCAGGGCCCAGCCTTAAAAACCTCATTCCTGCTGCATTACTGAGATGGATTCCCCCAAAAGCAGGCACTGGGTCCCAGCTGCACGAGCAGCCAGGGCATGTGCAGGAACCCCCTGCCTCTCCTTCCCTCCTCACAGCTCCCTATTCCCGCTGGCATTTCCAGCAGGGACACGACCTCGCAGGGTGGTGGTGAGGGGCAGGTGGATGCCCAGGATCAGAGCTGTCCCTGCTCCCAGATCCCCTTCCTGCCCCATCACTGCCCCCAGGAGTCAGGCATGCTGAGATGGAGAGCAGGGCTCTTCCTCACACCTGAGCCCAGGAGGATTTTGCTCTGGGAGCACTCTGCCTCCAGGCTGACCATCGGTCTGGGTGAGTCACCCCGGGCTCTGGCTTGCTCCCACTTCAACAAATACCTAATAAAAATGAAGGATTGCTTCATATCTGGCTGCAAAGAACAGGAAGCCTTGCTATTCACACCAGAAAGTGAATATTTCCTTTTCCTAGAGCATCTTTGTGGGAATCCACTTGCTGCAGCCTGCCTGGAGCTGGTGTGGGGGAAAGGCGATGCCAGGGAGCCTCAGGGCTTTGTCCCTGCACCCTTCCTGCCCTGCCATCCTTGGGCTGCTGCTGGAAGGGCCCTGGCCACGGGGCTGGGGGGCTTCTGTCCTGTCCTGAGTCTCTCAGGACACACCCCCACCCCAAGCAGGGACAGAAACCCCCAGAGCCAAAAGAGGCCAGAAAAGGGAGCCAACCATCCAAATAGGATGTCACACATCGGTAATGGATGAGCAGTGGAAGGAGCTAATGAGGCTTTTATGGACAACTAATAAAGCAAGCAGGAAAAGCCTCGTTCTGTGTGAGGTAACGCCGCCAGCATGAGCGAGTAACCTCGGCTCTGGGGACCACTTTGTGTTTAATCCTCCCTTTCCCCATTCAGGCCAGTTTTACACAGGTATGAATTATTGAATCCAGCCGAATTTTCCCTGCACTCCAGCCAGCCATGGCCTCTGTGGCTGAGGCCTTGTGGTAACCCTGGCAGGGCCCCGGGAGGAGCCCTCGTGGGGGGCTCTGTGTGTGGGTAACTGAGTTTAAATGATCTGTGTGATCCCTGCACTGGTACTGCCACCTTTGTGCTGGGGATTGTGTAGGTGATCCAATTTAGCACCTCTCCACATAACAGGAGCATTTTTTACACATTTATTATGCCGTGGATAAACACTGCATTAATTATTAATCTATAATTTCCAGGGCTGTCTCTCACAGGGAAAAATGGAGAGTCCTGAGTCGAGCGTGGACACTGGAGGCAGAACCTGAGCCGAGGAAGAGCTGGGGGATGGAGCAAGGTGAGGAGTACAGAAGCATTGCTCCCTCCCAGAGGGAGCTGTGCCCACGTCCAGAGGAGAAAGTCTGCCCAGCCCAGGATGATTGTGGTGGCCCAGAGAGGCTCCCGGGGGTGGCTGAGAGTGGCCCAGGCAGGGACAGATTGGGCTCGGAGGCTGCTCTGGTGGGAGGTGTGGGAGGAGCAGAGCCGTGTCCAGGGGAGGGATGGCTGGACAGCAGAGGGCTCTCGAGTCCCTCATGCCTGGGGCATGCTCGCAGTCCTGCCCGCTCGTCTCGGAGACTGCCCCAGGAGGTAAACAGCATTTGGAGACAAAGAGGGGAAGAAAGAGAAAAAAGAACGTTGGAAAGTAGAAAGGGCAAAAGAAAGAGAAAAATAAAAGAAAAATAAAAGAAAAAGGAAAGGAAGAAAAAAAAATGTGAAGAGAACGAAAAGGATAAAGAAAAAAGAAGGAAAAGAAAAGAGAAAAGAAAAAAGAAAAAGAAGAGAAAAAGAAAAAAGATGAAGACAAGGAAATAGGAAAGGATAAATAAAAAGAAGAAAAAGAAAAGGATAAAAAAAGATAAAGATAAAAGGAAAAAATGAAGAAAAGAAAAAGGATAAAGAAAAAAGGAAAAAGAAATGGAAACAGGAAAAAAGGAATTAAAAAAAAAGAAAGAGAAAAAGAAAAGGAGAAAAAGGAAATGAAAAAGTAAAAGAAAAAGTAAAAGAAAAAGCTCTGTTTTCCCGTGCGAAGGACCTGTGTGCAGGGAGCAGTGCTGTGGTGATGAAGTGCTGGGTCCTCCCCACCCCAGGGATTTGTCATGGATCTGCCTTTGGCTCGAGTCTGAGCAGGGGAAGGAGAAAACTCCCTCCCTCGGGCGGGCTGGGAAGAACCTGGAAGGTTATTTTGGTATTTCCAGTGGGAGTTGAAGGAGGATGCCAGACTGGGTTTTTCCATCCTTCCCATATTCCCCTTGGAACAAAGGCGCATTTGCCCTCCCCGGGGCGGGATGGATGCCCCAAGGAAGCAGCGCTGGCTTTCCTGCGCTTCCCCGGAGCTCCATTCCCTTGGGCTCAGCCACTTCTCCCCCGATCCCCACCGGAGGGCGGGGGAAGCCGAGGGTTATCTCGGCCTTTGCAAAGTAGGGAAGGAAATTGCCAATAAGACCTTGCACCTCGGGGTCAGTTGTGCATATTTGCCTTCCCCATTTATGTCTAAATAAGCCTTTTCTGGCTGACACCAGGCAGGGCTGCGAGCGGCTCGGGGCACAGAGCTCATCCTGCACCCAACTCAGAAGGCGCAGATGGAGTTTTGCAGAACAAAGAGCTAATCCCGAGTGACCTGACATCATCCGCGGCACGGAGAACAAGGTGTTGAGCCGGGCTGCAGCTGAGCACACCTATTAAATGTGTTCTCTCCGCCATGAATTATGGATCTCTGCATTTCCATTTCCCCGCTGCCGCTGGTTTGATGAAATTCTCCTCGGCTGATAAGGATTAAGCCACCTTCTTCAAAGCGGGAGCCGAAGAGCCCTGTGCTAATAAACGGGGCGAGGATGCTGCATTCCCGGGGTGTGCCCTGCAGGGCTCCGAGCGCAGCAGCATCGTCCCCGCGGGAGGAAAGGCAGCCAAGGCCGGGCCCCCGGCTGGGACAGGCTCGGGGTTATTGTACACGCGGTGAGGGGTGGGCTGAGGGCTGCCAAACCTCGCCCTGAGGGTTCCTCCTCTCAACACCAGCACCTGGTGCTGGCTGAGGGGCTCTGGAGGATCCAGCCCCTCACCCGGCAGACACTCCGCGAGCAGAGAGGCTTCCCCAGGACGGGGGAAGCACAGGGGATGTTTGGGTGGCTGCTCTCTCGTCAAACCCTGTGAGTAGGAGGGAAAAGATTTACTCAGATATCACCACCCGAGATGCCGGCACAGGAGCAATCCCCATCTCTCTCTTCATCCTGCCTTTTGTCTTTTCCCTGGGTACAGCAGGCATCCCTGCAAATCCATGGCTCTGCTTCCAAGGACGGGAGCCAAGGCTGCCCCTGGAGCACCACGAGACACAGCTCTGGCTCAGCAGCTCAGGGGTTACAGAGCTGAGGTGTCAGACAGCCACTTGCAAGTGTTGGCCAAACACAAACAGCAGAGAGCTGGGGACCTGCTGCTCTCCTTGGTGACAGGAGCCAGGCAGGGTTTGTCCTGGCCAAACACTGTCGGGAGAGGGGGACAGTGTGTGTGTCTGGCTGGGACACATTTCTGGGGTGTGTGCTGTCCAAAAATGGGCTCAAGGACACCACAGTGGTCAGCCCTCAAGAGTTCACTCTGGATGCTCAGATCCTGCAAGGGCAGGAGCATTTCTGTCTTGGGTCCTACTGCCAAGAGAGCTCTCCACACAGAGAAAGGAGTAATTAGGGTGAGAGTTGGGAAACACCAGCAAAAGAAAGCACTTCTTGTGGAAAATGGTGATCCCTTGTGAAATCAAGAGGTCGGGAGGGTTCTGGGAGCCGTGTTAAGGCTGTGGAGCTAAGGCAGCAAGTGCAGGTCCCCTGTGGGGCGGAGGTGCCGTGCAGCCCCGGAGCAGCAGGCACAGGCAGGGCTGGGCACCCACCCACTCCTGCAGGGACTCATGCAGACTCCTCCTCCACGCTGGCAGCTTCCATCCCCAAAGCTGGGAACAGGCTTTCCCTTTGGATTTTTCCACAGTGCTCAATCTGGAGTAGAAGAAGCCACCAGCTGCCATGAGGCTCTTGCAGTGCAGAGAAACTGAGGGAAAGAGGGGAAAAGAAACAGCTAAATGAGATCTCCTCAGGCTTGACCTCATCCAGCCCAGGAGGGGAGGCCACATCTCCTGCCTCCTCATTCCCCACGGAGCAGAGGTTCCCAGGAGCAGGCAGGGCAGGCTCTGGAGGTGTGTGGGAAGTGGGAGCAGCTGCCTCGAGCCATGCCCACCCTGCAGCACTTGCCCTCTGCAGGATGGATCATTATCCCTTCCTCGCTTCCCTCCCTGCTGGTCCTCTCCCAGGACACCCCTCCTGCTGGCCCAGGCCTGTCCTGTTCCCTGTCACTCTCCCATGGCTCCTCGAACAGCACAAGGCAAGCAGGGGCACGGCAGCCCCGAATGACAGGGAGGCAATATTTGCTCTGCTGTTGGTTTCCTGAGGCCAGGGAAGATGGATGGCAGAGCGGGCACGCTGCTGACGTGCCACCCTTGCCTTGCTAAGCCCATCTCTTTGCTGAGGACACACGGCTTGGCCAGGGGCTGCTGACAGCAGAGCTCTCCTGGCCCTGATCCCACCGCTGCTGACCCAGCCAACATCTGAGGGTGTCATACCCACTTAGGGTTATTTTCCTGCTGAAAATCAGGTGACTGAGGCTGAGTTTCTCTTAGCCAGGAGCCTTTTATTTCACTGCACTTGGTGCCCTGGGAGTGAGCTGCAAAAAGGGGTGAGCAAGCAGAGCCAAGCACAAGAGGTCCTCCTAAACATCCTTTGCTTTCTGCTCAAATATTGGAGGCAAAGTCCTTGCACGGTGTTCAGGAGTAACAGGAATCCTTAATGAACCTGCTAGAAGGGTGTGGATTGGAGGTGATGTTAGAGCCCACCCAGTGCCACCCCTGCCATGGGCAGGGACACCTTCCACTGCCCCAGGCTGCTCCAAGATCCAGCCTGTCCTGGAATGCCTCCAGGGATGGGGCAGCCATGACTTCTCTGGGAAATGTTCTGTGGGAATGCTTTATGTCTGGTGGTGTCTCCGCAGGGCCTCTCCCCATGGAACAGCAGCATGAATTGGCTTCCTTTATCTCTGCTTCCTTTATTTCTGCTTCCTTTCCCCAGCAGTTTTTCAGTAAATCAGAGGAGTCAGATGCTATCAGCACCTGCAACTCTTTTCTTTTTTGAAAGTGGTGCAAAAGCGCAGTGGTGACTTTGAGAGTGCTAAAAAAAAAAAGGGAACAAGAGGTTAATAAATCTTCCTCTGAGCAGTGTCCGTTCCAGTGTCCTCACCCCTTTCCTGGCCCTGCAAAGAGAGGTGACATCCACTCATTCCTCAGCCCTGCTTTGAGTTCCCTCCTCTCCCTCCGGAGGAGGAAGAGGTGGCTGTGCCTTAGGAGGAGGAGAATCACTCCTCGGATGCATTATTGAAGGGGAAATCTGGTCAGGCTTTCTGGCTGGGTGGTGTTTTGTTGCTGCCACAAAGCTCTGTGTGCTCCCTGAGCGTGGCAGGCGTGAGGTGAGTTACAGCTCCAGAGCCACATCCAGGTGTGTGCAGGGCCAGCCTGCCCTCCCTTGGATCCCCCTTCCAGGAGGAGCACGGGCTCCTTCTCTCCCTCTCGCCCCTCAGCTTCTGCTCTGCCCCACCCAGCACTCAGGCCTGACCTTCCCTCTCCTCTGCACTCCCCAGGCTGTTTTCCAGGAGAGCAGCCCGGAGATCTGCCATCCATTAATTAACTCAGTACCTGACGGGTGTCAGCATCCTGCAGGGATTCTGGAGCAGCGCTGGAAATGATGAAGGCTTGGGAGGCAGTGATTTACTGGCGGAAGATTAAAGGAGTTAAATATGAAAAGCTCAAGTGAATGATGGCAAAGGAGAATCTGAAGCCTGTGCAGAGTGGTTTGAAGGGTATAAATACCCAAGAAGAAGTGGTGGCATTGCTGAGATGGGGAATTTCAGCAAAAGCCCTCGGGAAAGCTCAGGGCAAGCAAAGGGAATTGCCCCCTGCCAGCCTCAAGTTATCAGGGTGCACACTTCCAGATTCACTCCTCTAATTCAGATGCAGGGAAGAATTATCACCTGTACTAAAGCAGAGGCATTATTAGAAGGACAGAAACTCAGTTTCTCCTTCCTTTTCCCCTCGGTGCCTTGGGTTTCTCTGTGCTCGGCATTGCTGCATCCCCTGAGCCCCAGGGACCCCTCAGGACCTCGGAGACTTGTCCTGGTGCCAGGAGAGATGGCGAGTGCCAGGCAGAGGCACAGAGAGCAAACCCTGCTTTGCTCTGGAGCACTCGATTGTGCTGTCAGGAGCTTGCCTGATCAGAACCTTCAGTTTGCTTGTGCTGGCCGCGTGCTGCCTCTGCAGAGCGGTGCAGGAGAGCCGTGAGTTATCCAGGCTGGAAACAACTCCTTCCCCTGAGGGTGCAGAGACAGGGCTCTGGGAGAGGAGCTGCGGCTGCCCCATCCCTGGACGTGTTTAAGGCCGGGTTTGGAGCCCCCTGGGGTGGGGGAAGCTGTCCCTGCCCGTGGCAGGTGGGCTTTAGGGTCCCTCCCAAAGCCAGCCCGTGATTCCGTGGTTCTCGAGCAGGGCTGCTCACAGGGAGATCCACGCACAGGAGTCAGGGATGGGCTGTGCTCCTCTCCCGGAGGGATCCTGGCTCCTGCCTGCCAGAAATGCTCCTTCCCAGCAGCAGTGGCTGCCCTGCCTCGCCTGCTTTCCCTGTGCCTCGGGGGCTGCAGGGGCTCAGTGCTCTCTGCCCATGAGACCCTCGGTGCCAGGGGCTGTGCCTGAGTGATCTCTGCCCATGACACCCTCGGTGCCAGGGGCTGTGCCTGAGTGCTCTCTGCCCATGAGACCCTCGGTGCCAGGGGCTGTGCCTGAGTGCTCTCTGCCCATGACACCCTCGGTGCCAGGGGCTGTGCCTGAGTGCTCTCTCTGCCCATGACACCCTCGGTGCCAGGGGCTGTGCCTGAGGTCGCTGCCACACTTCTCCAGTGGCTGTGCAATTAAGCATCCTGCTCTCCTCCCTCTCACTCTTGCTGAGACAATTCTGCCAAGATTCCAAAAGGTTAAAAGAAATAACCTGTTGAAGTTTTTATAGTTTTTAATAGTTTTTTTCTTTAAAATGTTTGTACCTTTTAAACCAAGCTAATAATACTTTTTTTTTTTTTTTTTTTAATGGGCAGCATTTTATCAATACAGACAGCTGGGACTGGAACACCAATTAAAGTCAGGGAGAGAACTACAGCTAAAGCAGAACACCTGGTTTTTTGGTTTGTTTTTTTTTTTTCCCAAAATTATGACATCAACTTAATTGCAACTTTCCAATCCATTTTCCCCCCAATTAATCTAAAGTGCTCTATTCTTAGGAGGATTTTGGAGCTGTGATAAAGCAAGTCAATAACCTGTTTGCTGACCTTCTGCTAATGACTTTTTTGGTTTTATCTCCATTTTAATTGGTGATGGACAGAGGCAAAACCTGCTTAGGAAGTCATGAGCAGAGTTGTGCTGTGCCTTTTTCAGCAGTGCCGGTTCAGCTTCGGCTGCAGAGAAAAAGAGTGCCTGGGATGACTCCAAACCGAGATGCCAGCTGCAAAAAAAGGGAAGCAGGGCAATGAGTGCTGGCAAAAAGGTGCCAGCTGGGCAGGTGAGCCCTCTCCATCCAGCTCGCAGCAGCACCTTGCTGGGGGGCCCTTTAATCCACAGCATTGGAGCAAGGCTGGGGGACTCCCAGATTTCCACCAGGAAGAAGAGAGAGGTGGTGCTGGCAGCAGGGAGAGGGCCAAGCAGGAGCCTTGGGCACCCCTCAGTAGTGGGTGATCTCTGCTGGGTCAGCCTGCACCCCTTCCTCCTGCCTGAGCCCCACAGCTCCGTCCTGCCTGGAGCTCAGGTTCCCCAGTGCCTTCCCAGCCCTCATTTCCCACAGCTCTGTTGTTAATTCATTTAGACAGAAATCTCTGTCCAAGCCTGAGACCACGACTGGAGCTGCCACAGCTCAGCTCTGTCAGGAGTTCAGGCAGTGAGGGTCTCCCCTCAGCAGGGGGGTCTCTCTTACCCCTTTGTGCCTTCAGCCTGTGTGCAAATCCTTCAAAATCGATTTAACTTGATTTTCCTGTGTGCGTTCCACCCCTGTGGGCAGTGACAGAGTGACCCTTGCCACTGAGCTCTGTTCAGCTGCATTTTGCTAAGTTTACATTAAAGCTGCCCTTGCCAACAGCTTTGATGGGATCCTTTCAGGGACCCTGAGCTGCTCGTTCAGGCAGGCTGTCCCCAGCAAGGCTCTGTGCAATGAAACCCTCCTGGCTGGTGCCTGACTGGAGCCCTCCCTCCCTCCCTCCCTGCCTGCCCAGCCCTGGCTGTGCCCTCCCAGCTGTAAATGCTGTCCCAGCCTGGCTCTCCCCTGCTGTAATTTCAGGCCATGGCTTCTGCCGCTGCCCCTGGAAGCTCCCCCTTGGCAGTGTCCTTTTGCATAATTGATCACTGCTATTGTCTCCTCTCCACGTCCTCCCTGCAGATTAAATGACTCCGATTGCTTCCCAGTCTCTCGTGTGTTCCCGGCCCCTGCTCATTCCCTTTGGGCTCTCCTTGGATGCTGAAACCAGACCCGTGGGCTGCAAGGGGAGAAAGGCACAGTGCCTCCTGTGTGTCAGACATCACCCAGAGGCCTGGGCACGCCTGCAGAGGGCAAATAAAGCTGGATTTCACCTCTCTGGGCAGCCTGTGCCAGGGCCTCCCCACCCTCGGTGTAAAACCCCTTAGGTCGGGTCTGAATCTTCCCTCTTTGGGTTTACAGCCCTCCCCCGCTGCAGGACCCACTGGAATGTCCTTCCCCCTCTTTCTTAAGCCCCACTAGGTATTGAAAGGCCAGGAGGATGCTGCTTCTGGAGCTGTGCTGTTTCCCAGGAGGATCAGTGGCTCTCCAAACCCAGCCTCGCTCAGGGAGCTGTGGTGGCAGCCCAGAAGTTCCTGGGGACACTGCTGTCACAGAAGGGGAGGCTGAGGACGTGTGACAGGAGCTAGAAAATGAAGATGCTCTCGAGCTTTCCAAAAGTGTGATGCACCATTTGTCTGTGCCAGAAGCCCTCACATTTGTCAAAGCTTAAAGAGAGACAGACACAAGTGATCCGGGGGAGAAACCATCAGAGGGAAGCAGCTGGGAGTTGTAGGAACGAAGCAGCTCAGTTTAACTCTCTGTGCACAGAAGAAATCGCCAGAAATCACCAGCTGGTTTTGCTCAAGGCAAAGATTTCTCGGGGTCAAAATCTCCCCCCAGGTGAAGCTTTTGTGGCACACTGAGAGTATGTTGAAAGGCCCTGCGTCAGGCAGTGCAAGGCAGCCTCTCAGGGCTCTCCTGAGGATTTTGGCTCCAGCTGAAACTCTTTGTGCATTTACTTGTGGAAATCCCCAGTGCAAGAGCTGACCTGCCCCACCAGGGCCCAAACACCAACTCCCTGCCAACCTCTGCTGCACCAGGATTTCTCCTTCTCCTCTCTTTCCACTAACCCATAGCAGAGGTAGTGTTTTCATTCAGAGCAGACCTGCTCAGGACTGGCTGGAGATGGCAGCCAGGACAGCAATGCAGGAGGCAGGAAATGGAGTGTTTTTATTCCTGCAGTGTCACCAAGCCTCCAACTTCCACCTGGCAGCAGTGAGGTCAGTGCTAAGGAGTTCATACAAAGACAAAAATGTCATCTGAGTTGGAAAAAATCTGCACAGGATGGAGGATTTACCTAAAGCAGCCTTTAAGGACCCTCTCCGTTCCTACCCACACCCACCCAGCCAGGACAGAGCCAGGCTCCTGCTCTGGGCCATTCCTCTGGAAATGAAGGAAAGTAAAGGCTGAGAAGAGTGCACATATCCTGTGCTGACCATACTGTCCCCAAAGCTGGACCCTGTCTGGGCTCTTCAGCCGCTCTGCTCCCCTTGCTGTGCCCACATGGGCTGGCAAAAAGCGTCGTGGGAGGGAAAAACATCCAAAATAACATCCATTCCCCTCCAAAAAGGGACTCTTTCCCCATCCCCCTTGCTCTTTTCTCTGTGCTTGTCCCCCTGAGATCCACATTTTGGATTTCTCCCTGAGATCCACATTTTGGATTTCCCCCGCAGCCCTTGCAGAGGTCAGGAATATCCCTGGAAGGTAGCTTGGTGGGGGGAGAGCCACCCCCAGCCCCGAGGGGCCCAGGGATGTGTCCCTGACCTTGGCAGGAGCTGCAGAGGCAGGAGGCAGCCCTGGGACCCACAGGGAGCAGCTCGAGGCTTTTTGGAGCAGGGCCCTCCAAAGTTCTAATGAAAGGTTCTCCTATTTCCCTGGAGCGTTATTTCAACGACAAAAAAAAAGCAGTTTCCCAGTCGGTTTTAGTTCTTTTTGATATGCTGCCTTTATCTTTTGGGCTTTGTGGTGCTAAATAGCTGCTGCATTTCACACCAGGAGAGCACAAATCCCTGTATTTGTGCCCCGAAAGGGCAGAAATAAACATGGATGTAGTCACAAGTGAAACCACTCATTCTATTTTTGTCTCCCTTATCTCTGGTACTCCAACAAGATTTCTCCCGAGTCTTTCTTCTCCTTGATCTCGCGTTTTTCTGTTCCCATCATCTTCTTAGCCTCCTTTCTTCCTTCCTTGGGTTTCTGGAGTCTCTGCCTTTTATGCACAAAGCCGGCAGCTCTCTTTAATCAAACACAGCAATTAAGAAACTCTCAATTACAAGTGTCACCCGTGTCATGATTTATTCCTGGCTTCAGGACTCTGAGTTCACTCATTATTGCTGTGTCTGGAGAAGTCTGAGGGGGATGAAGTGCAGGGAACTGGATCCCAGATGCCCCCAGGAGCAGCATCCGTGCCTGCAGCAGCCCCAAATCGTTATTGAACTCAGCAGCTGAGAGGTTTTTGTGTGGTTGGGAAGGAGGTGATTCCCAGAGAAGCCTGCCCTAGCAGGCACACAGGGCACAACAGAAGCATCTCATTTCTTCTTTTTTTAAAATGTTATTTTCCCCCTCAGAAATCGGGAATCCTACACCTCACTTCTTCCCTTTGTGGAAGAGAAACGTGGAAGAGGATTTATAATTTATTAATCTCAACATTAAAGCCCCAGAGCTCTCTCTGCACTAAACCACAGCCCCGAGGAGGTTCTGAGCAGCCACAGCACTTTGGTCACTCCCTGAACCCAGAGTGTAATCAGGTTATGGCACTGGGACAAACAGGACGTGGGGAGGGTGGAAAGGAAAGCCTTTTTTAACAGCAGCTATAGGAGCAAGAGGAATTCAATAGCAGCTTCATCCAGGGAAGGTTGTTTTTTCCCTGTGTTTGCTCAGAAAGTTCTACCAGTGTGCACAGCTTGGAACATCTCAGGTTCTGGTCTCTTTAGCAAATGACATTCTACCTTGAGAAGTGAGAGGAGAGGGATTAAAATGTCCTGGCAGCTTTTATCAGCGCCGTGTGAAAGCACTAGTGTCCTTCAGCACCCTGCAAGCACCGGGTGGGGCTGGGAATGCGCTGGGGGAGCAGCTCAGCCCTTGTCACATCTGCAGGGTAAAGGATGCTCTTCCCTCGCCACAATCACTTCAGAGCCTTCAGCAACGAGCTCCTGCACAGCTCCATTGCCAGCCCATTAAGGCCTGAAGATGAATTCCATATTTCAGGAGTAATCATTACTCAGCCTGTCTCCTAACACAGGAGATAATTCCTGATTTACTCTGCTCCAAGAGCACAACTTGGGGAGATGCACTTGGCAAGGAGCAGGGAAACTGACTCAGTTCAGCAGCATGGGCAGATGATTTTACACCTCCAAGTGCCAGGGGTCGTGTCCCCTCCCCACAGGACAGCCAGTGAACTCTGCTGAATGCCAATTTAATTCAGAGGGACAAGATGAGCTTAACACTTCTGCTGTGTGTGAGCTGGTGCCACATCCCCTTTCCCACAGGGCAAACCTGGCACCTCGGCCCCCCTTCCCCAGCACCACTGTTTTCTTCTTGATGTTAAATCCCAGTGTTCTCCCTTCCAGTCTGCTGTGAGTGATTTGGATTCCAATCCTGCTGTCCACAGCATTCACGACCGTAGGCAGAAATTTTATTAGCTCCTGCTTCTCTCATCGTCCAGGTAATTAATTAAAATATTGATTAGCCCTAGAGACGGGACAGACCCTGGTGAGATTACTGGAGATAAATCCTTTTGGGTAGGCAGCAAACTACCTGCAGCTGCTGGAGCTGAAGCTTTCCAATTATGCCTGTTTTTTCTCACTCTCTTTTTCTCCTCTCTGCATAATTCCACCTGGCTGATAATTGGTTTATGAGAACAAGGTGGGACAGGGTGAAAATCCTTCCCCAGGTGGGAGAGGTGCCTGCCAAAGGAGAAATGAAATGTTTGGTGTCAGCTGTGTGAGACCATCCAGGACATCTTCACCTGAGTGACTGCACAGGGGTGAGTCACTTCTTCAGCATGACCTGAGCTGGGTCTGGACCTGCCTCGTTGCTCTGTTTGCACCTTCTGAGATCCCTGGAAACCTCCAGGTTCTGGGAATTGTGGCATTAATTGGTGACAATTCAGTGATTCCTTGGATCATCTCTTCAGTGTGCTGGTGGGAACTTCCCAGATTCTCAGAGAACCTCACTCCCATTCCTCTCCTGCTGCTTTAGCCACGGATGCTGCCTGGCCATGGCCTGCAAAAGAGGATAGTGCCAAACTCTCCCAGCTTTGCCTTTCCAGAGGTCATGGTCAGCAAATGCTACTTGGGTCCTCCTACATCCCTCCAGCAACCACATACACACCTCTGCCTTCTGACATTCTGGGGGCAAGGACAGACCATCAGTCACAGAGATCTATGGCTTCAGTACAAAACCATTTCTTAAAAATGATTTATTTTTAAAAAAAACCCCAAACCGCAAAGCCCTTCAGGTTTATGGTTCATGCTCAGCGCTGGCCTCACCCCAGGGTCAGCAGGAAAAGGAGCTCTGAAGGACACAAACCCAGGAGGCTGCAGAGTCCAAGGGCTGATGTGTGAGCACTAATCCATGTGAAGGAAGGAGCTGCACCCCAGAGGAGGAGAGCGAGGTGTGGCTGTGTCCCCAGCACTGCAGGCAGAGGTCAGGAGGCAGCCCTGGGGTGCAGCACTCCGAGCACCTGCCCTCCATGTGGGCTCCACGGCCCAGCCCCACGGCGATTCACCTCTGCCGTGTCACACTTTGGATTCCGGGGTCTTTGTGGGCTTTCCTGCCAGTTTCTCCTTCTCTGGCTCTGCCTCTCTCTCCTGTGCCTGGCTGGCTTCCCTCTCCTGCCTGCTGAGGATCAGGTACACGGCCACGAAGCACAGGAACGCGCCCACCTCGAAGAAAAACTGCAGCCCCAGATACCTGCGGGTGCAAAGAGAGGATCAGGGGAGAGGGGATAGTCCTGAGGGCTCCAAGCCAGGGGAGAGGGGATATTCCTGAGGGCTCCAAGCCAGGGGAGAGGGGATAGTCCTGAGGGCTCCAAGCCAGGGGAGAGGGGATATTCCTGAGGGCTCCAAGCCAGGGGAGAGGGGATATTCTTGAGGGCTCCAAGCCAGGGGAGAGGGGATATTCCTGAGGGCTCCAAGCACCAGCACCTGGGGAGGTTCTGCCAGGGGCTGCCTCTGCCACAGTGCAGGGAGCTGGCAGAGCCTGGGGGAGAGTGCCCCTGCTTGTTCACAGTGCTTTGCACAAGGATTTATCCCCATTATCCCCCACCCCCAGAGTCCCCAGTCCCCACTATGCTGGTGCCACCCCTCAGTGCCCGGTGCCGGTGCCCAGCCCTACCTGTGCCTGAAGCGGGTGTTGTCGTAGTACCTGCAGGCTGCCCTCCTGTCACACCTCCTCTCCCACAGCATGCAGGAGCTGTCGATGGCACTGCCGTACAGCACCGGGCCTGGCATCCACGCTGCAACACGGGGGGAGTGGGACCCAGCCACCACCGCCACCAGAACCTCCCCAAATACACAGAAACCTCCCCAAAACCACGTGCCCAGGTGCCAGAGCCAGGTGCCCCCTGAACGCTTCAGTGACACCACGGGCAGCCCCTTCCAGCTCACCTCCTCCCCACCCCGAGCATTCACTGCTCCTTCCCACGGCTGCTGTGGCACAGCAGGGCACCAGGAGTTTCCCCTCTGGAGCAGTAACTGGTGGGATCACAGGGCAGTGTCTGCAGGCAGCCTGAGCTCCCGGAATGAGCCATTCCCAGCCCTCCTCAGCACACAGAGCCCCTGGAGCTGCCCTGTCTCATCCCCACCGCCTCACCCCCAGCCCCTGCAGGGCAGCACCTCTCCCTGCCTTGGCAGAGCCCTCTCCCAGAGCTGCTGTTATCTCCCAGCATGGTATTCTAAGACATCTCGATTTACCTAGAACTCTCAGCAGCATGAACTGTATCCCAACAGCAAATGATTTGTCCTCAGGCTGGATGCTCCTGAAAAAACAAAATGGAACACGTGTCCTCTGGCAATCCCACCAGGATGGATGCTTCCTTCCCTCCCTGGCACAGCACCTCACCCTCATTTGTCCTTCAACCCAGCCTCCAGGGACCTGGGGAGCTCCCCTTTACACCAGCAAAGCTGAAGAGAGGTCATTCACTGGGGCTAAACACTGACCAGGACCTTTTCTCGGCCAGAAAACCCTGCCAGACCCAGGGAGAGATGGGGAGAGCTCAGCCAAGGAGCATTTTTGCCTTTAACTCAAAGGATCTGGGTGAGGCAATGAAAGGGGTGCTGTGCACAGGAGGCAGTGCCTTTCCTGAGGTGAGAAGCCCCCGTGCCCATTGCGGTGCCAGCCCAGCTTTCCAGAACCGACATTTCCTGCTGGGGTTCCTGCTGGGCTCACACAAAGGACTCCAGAGGACCCCCAGGCCAGCACCCTCATGGCACTCAGCTTGCCTCTCCTCCCTGACTGCCCAGAGTGCACAGAGCTCTGGGAGTCAGGGTAAAAATGGATTTTTAACCACAGCTTTTCCCCAAAAAGCAACTCTTTGGAGTGCTTCGGCCACGGAAATGTGCATCATTTATGGACTAAGACAGAGATTCCCCCAAAGCTTTCCCCTGGTTTAACCCAAGTCAGGGCTGGTTTACCTTTCAGTCAGGGCTGGTTTAACCCCCACTCAGGACTGGTTTAACCCCATTCTGGGCTGGTTTAACCACTCTGGGCTGGTTTAACCACTCAGGGCTGCTTTAACCCCAGTCAGGGCTGGTTTAACCCCATTCTGGGCTGGTTTAACCACTCTGGGCTGGTTTAACCACTCAGGGCTGGTTTAACCCCAGTCCCCCAGCTGCAGAAATCCTCCCTCCTGTCCCCACAGCCCCTCTGGAGCCCTCGGCGGTGTCCCCACCTGAGGATGAGCATGAAGGAGGGCGTGTGGGAGGTGCTGGCCAGGATCCCCGCCAGGCAGGAGAGGAGCACGAAGGGCAGCAGGAGGTGCGGGCAGGCGGAGCCGCAGGAGCCCGGCCGGGCCAGCCCCGCGGGGATGCAGCCGCACTCGGTGTAGTTCTGCAGAGACACCACAACACCCAGGGCTGCCACCTGCCCAGCCATGTGCAGGGGCAAGGAAGGGAACGCTGGCGTGATCTGTGACCTCCCAGAGCACCCGGCACAGCTCTGCCAGGGCCAGGGAGCACTGGGCACCGGGGAGGTGTCCCTGCCCCTGGCACGGGGTGACCTGGGACAGCCTGGATGTTCCTTCTGAGAGGAATGCCAGGATTTGTCTTTACAAACAAACTGTGGGGTCTGACAAAATCAGCACTGAGAGACAAACAGTGGGAAGGGTTCCACTGACTGATGAATGGGAAAAGATGTCTGCCTTTACAAACAGACTGTAAGTCTGCTGGTAAATGGAAGTGAGTATTGAAAGATGAAAGAAACAATGGGGAAAAACCATGAATTCCATCAAGAATTGACAATTGAGGGGTGGGGGTTATACATTAGAGGGGAATCTTAGACATTAAGTGTTCCGGGAAGACTGTACCTCTCAAGTACCTCAGGGAATGGGGAAAGAGAGAGGGAAATGCTGGGAAATTGGGATAAAAAGGAGGCTGAGTCCTCCAAAAATCTGAGAGACCCCAGGGGAATGGCCCATGGCCTCTCCCTTTATTTGAATAAAGTAAAGGAGCTCCTCTGTCTCCTTTTTGGGGACAAAACTCTCATGTTTGTGGATTGTTTTTCGTGACACTTCCAGTCCAAACCCCGCTGTGGTGCAGGGGCTGCCCCTCGAGCAGCAATGAGCCTGGAGAAGCCGAGTTTGGGGAGCACATCCTAAAACATCCTAAAACACTGCATCCCAACAGGTTCCTGCTGGTGTCCTGGCCAAGGGACGTTCCCAGCCTTGCCCTCCCACCCCACACGGACCCTGCAGCACTGAGGAGCAGCGGGAAAGGCAAGCAGGGCACTGGGCAGCCCTGGGCAGCCCCGGCCGGGGCTGGCTCACCAGCACGGAGCTGTTGGTGCCGATGCTGACGCTCCTGCAGCCCGCAGAGCAGGGGGAGGTGTACTCCACGCCGTCGGAGCCGCACACGGGGTTGAAGCCCTTGTCGGGGCAGTGGCACTGCGCGTTGCACTCCAGGTCGTGGTGCCCGAAGCCAGGGCTGGGCACGAGGGAAGGGTTCATGATCAGTATTCATCTCACTGAGAAAATAAACTGCCTGTGTGCTGGGATCAGTGAAAACCCACCGGATTGCTCAACAAACCCTTCCCCACGGGAATTCCACCATCACCCCCAGCCTCGGCTCTGCCTGGGCAAAGCATCCCGGCCACAAATGCTCCCGGGAGCCTCCCACTTCCTTCGTGCCTGGCCCCAAAGCCGGGCTGTGGGGTTCTTGCAACACCCTGCTCTGGGAGGGAGACTCCCCCGAGGGCTGAGAGCATGGGACACTGACCAGGGAATTCACAGAGACCTGGCTCAAGCCCTCAGGGCACACAACAAGGTCCCAAAGGTGTCATCCCAGGGCTGGCCCCAAACTTTCCGAGATGAAACCTAAATCTTGTGCTGTTTGTGCCAAAAACGTGTTTACTTTGGGTTCCACACATGCTCCTCGGTGGGAAATCTCACTGGTGGAACTCTTACAAGCCTGCTCCTAAAAATCTCCTGTTAAAAAGGCTGTAACCCTAAGGAGATAAAGCTGAACTGGCTCCACCATGTGTGGGATCAATCACGAAGGGGATCTGTGTCTTTTCTGCCCTAAACCTGAGGCTGCAGCGGACTCAGTGTTTGTCACAGTAATTTCTTACTTTATCTCCATTAGCTGCTTCTGCTGAGGAAATGAACCCATTTCTGGGGATTTCTGGAGCTCCTTGGCTCCCACCCCCAGGAATGCCCCCCAGCCCATGCCCAGCTGTGGTACCTGTCCCAGTGGGTGACACCGGCCACCTTCTGCGTGGGGCAGCCCAGGAAGAGCAGGGGAAGGGCCCCGAGCAGGCAGAGCAGCATGCCCAGCACACACAGGGCACTGCACTGCCTCAGGGACATCTGGAACCGCCTCAGGATGGCACCGCCCGCCACGATCCCCACCATGGCCCCGGGGATGTTCACAGCACCTGGGAGAGGCAGGGCATGGCATCAGGGAACCACATAGGGATGGGGTTGGGTTGGGTTGGGTTGGATTGGGTTGGGAGGGACTTTCAACATCACCCAGTTCCACCTCCCACTGTCCCAGGCTGCTCCCAGCCCCAGTGTCCAGCCTGGCCTTGGGCACTGCCAGGGATCCAGGGGCAGCCACAGCTGCTCTGGGCACCCTGTGCCAGGGCCTGCCCACCCTCCCAGGGAGGGATCCCCTTCCAATACCCAATCTAAAGCCATTCCCCCTTGTCCTATCCCTGCTTTCATGCCCTGAGCCGTGTCAGTCCCTTCTCACAGCAAAGCCCAGAGGATTTGCTCTTGGGCTCCTATTTTCCAGCACAGGTATCCAGAAGGGAGCAGGGTTTTTGCAGGGACTGGTGGAATGATGCTGGGAAAAAGCTGCTTTTCAAAGCCCATGGGATCCCAGAGCAAACCTTATGTATCCATGGATGGCAGAGCTGGGAGCAGGGCAGAGCTGCACTTCACCCAGAGAAATGTGATTCTTCAGTGTGGACACGGAGGAAACACTGAGTAAAGCTGGGGAGGATGTTTAACTCCTGTGCAGGAACTGTGCCCATTTCTGTGGTCACCCTGGTAAAACCCCACTTATCTAAACCCCCATTTCTGGGGGGAGACCAACGCTCAGCTACAGATGTGCAAACTGATTAACTCGGCTCACAGTCAGTGGGGAGGTTGCTTTCAGCCCACAAATACCCACGCAAGGAAGGAATTTCCAGCTACAGAAAGCTTTTTGATCCAAGAGAAAAAGGCAAAGCAAGGCTCAGTAGTGAGAACAAAGGCTGGAGAAATCCATCCACTGAATATGGGGCTGACTTGAATGCAGAGGGTAAATCAGGGCTGGGAGCAGCTCGGCTCCCAGCGGGGCAGGAGAGCACTGCTTCAGCATTTAACCTTCCTGCCTGGGCCTTGCCAGTCTGCTCTGCTCACTTTATTCTGATTTATCTGCTGCAGACCTCAGAGGCCTCTTTCCCCGAGGAGCTGTTTGTCCAAAAATGTGTTTTAAACACTCCAGGGGCAGGATCTCTGAACTCTGTGACCGATTCTGAGAGGGGGGCTTTACTCCAGAGGAGCTCTTCCTGATTTCCAGATTATTTTTTCAGGAGTCAAAGTTCAGCAACACTTACCAATGATCATGTTGGCCAGGGACGCCGTGAGGGAGAATTGTCTCTCCAGGAACTTGCCCATGAAGGTTGCTAGCCCAGCAACCATGGCAGAGAGGTTGACCTGGGCCAGCACCACCAGCAGGTACACAGGGTGCCGCAGGTTCCTCAGCAGCACCACGGGGAAGCCTGAAAGGACAAGGGGGGACCTGAACCACGGAGAGCAGGGTACAGCAAAACATCAGCCAGGGAATCACAGAGGGGTTTGGGTTGGAAGGGACTGCAAAGCTCATTCGTTCCACCCCTTTCCTTGAAGCTTTCTGGCAGGATTTCTGCTAGAACAAACACAAAAGTAGTTGGGAAGTCATTAAAAGTTAATTTATTTGTTTGCTGCGGTCGCAGTCGCAGAGTCCTTTGCGTTTCAATCACGAAAAATGCATTTTTTGATGACAGGCAAGAAACACTCCAGCGAACTGCCCCAGGGCTGAACCCTGCAGGGGAGAGGCCTGCAGCCTGCCCAGGGGTACCCGGGGCTGCTGGGGAATGGGGTGCCCAGGGGATGGGGTGCCCAGGGGATGGGGTGCCCAGGGGATGGGGTGCCCAGGGCTAGCAGGGGATGGGGTGCCCAGGGCTAGCAGGGGATGGGGTGCCCAGGGGATGGGGTGCCCAGGGCTAGCAGGGGATGGGGTGCCCAGGGATGGGGTGCCCAGGGCTAGCAGGGGATGGGGTGCCCAGGGGATGGGGTGCCCAGGGCTAGCAGGGGATGGGGTGCCCAGGGGATGGGGTGCCCAGGGCTAGCAGAGGATGGGGTGCCCAGGGGATGGGGTGCCCAGGAGCTGCTGCTGTCCCTCCTGGAGCCATCTCCCTTCCCGCACACCCCAACCCCACCTCCTGCTCTGCTCTCCCTCCTCCTGCCCCTGCTCTGGCTGGCACCCAAAGGGCAGCTGCAAACAAACTGCTGCTGAGCTTCCCTCAAGGGCTGGGGCGGCCAATGTGCTGGGGTGGAGATAAGGAATTAGTGGGGAGGATTAATGGGGAGGACTGCCATAAATGAACTGGGCTAATACTAATAAATGTCTCACTAACAACTGAGACAACTTTTTATGGGCTCAGGCGCCAGGCACTGCGGTGGGGACACCTTCCCAGGGCTTGTCTGGGAGCTGTCCCCGATGGGCATGGATTTTGGGACGGATTTTGGGATGGATTTTGTCTGTCCTAAATGTCCTGTGAAGAGAAAAGGACCCTCTGTGGGTGCAGGGGAGTCCTCCATGTGCCAAGGCAAAACTGCCCTTCAAAGCAGCACCTCTGCTGCTCAGCACTCTGCCCTCAGCTCAGGCGAGCAGCCCAGAATTTTAGGGAGCTGCAAAAGCAGGTCCAAGCACACAAGGCCTGGTCAGGGACCCTGGAATACTGACCCTGTGGGGGCTGGCAGCCCGTGGAGAGGGAAGGAGCTGCGTTAGACCCATGGGAACCCAAGGGGGGAGATGGTTTTGCTCTTAAGTCCCCTACAGGTCCTCATTTTTGAAGCATGTTTCTGGAATTCCCCATCCATATTGCAGATAGGAAACCTCGGCTCGCTCGCTGAAAAATCTCCTGAGAGCCAATCCAGCCTTTTCTGGGAATCTTTCTCCAACAATTCCTTTTCCCCAGAGGCCTCTGGTCTTTTCCATGGAACTGCACCCCTTCTGCCCCACCAGATGAGAGGTAAAAAGCTAAAATCCTTTTTACTCCTCAGGGGTGAAAGCTGAGCAGGTCTCCACGTCATGGTGGGAGCAGCAAGATTTCCATCCCTGCAATCCCCACCTCAGCACTAATTGGATCTCCCTCGCAGCTCCAGAGAGGAAGCTGGGCAGACAGGAAAAACAAGTGGAAACTTTAAAATAATAAAACAAAAAATATCCTTGAAACTGCCTTTAGAAAGAGAAACAAGTCAGAGTCACGAGTGCAGCGTTCCCACTGCCTTGAAGATCACCTTTAATGGGCTAATTCCCAGTTTGTGCAGCACAATCTGCACATCCTCCCAGCTGTTTTCAACAGAAGCCTGGAAATTAGCAATGGAAATGACTTCAGGCAAGCTAAATCCTCCTTTTTTCATTACTGCAGAAGATGCAGTGCCTGCAGGAGGAGGCACTGGTGAGTGAGAGGAGCAGGGTGCAAGCCAGGGTCACACAGAGAGAGCCAAGATCCTTCCCCATGGAGCCCTGGTGTCCCCAGCGCTGAGGGCTCTGGCCAAGATTGGTGATGGCAGCAACATTGCTGACAAAAACCACACACCTCATTTACTTCAGAACTGGGCTTTGGGGGACAAATTCTCAGAAATAATGGATTTATTAGCACAGCCCTGGCACAGCACTGCTGATTGAAGCCCTGAACCAAAGCTGGAGCAGGGTAAGATGTTTCCTCCTCTCCCCAGCCGGGAGCAGGGAGCTCCTTTTCACTCGTGTTTCAGAGGCACGGAGCAGAGTGTTGGTGTGAAATCCCATCTGAGCACTCTCCATCTGCTCCCACGCAGCCATCACACCGGTTTCGAAACGGCAGCACAACAAGGTCGGGGGGGAAGGAACCCCCGACTGCCTCCTCTAATTGAGCATTAGGCTGACGAGCAAACGCTGCCACCAGCGGGAGGAGAACCTGCCCACGCCTGCCTGGCTGTGCCTGCCCTGCCCCGACCCTCAGAACACACAGGATTTCCAATAAATTAACGGGATAATGGGAAACACGGAGGAAGCTGACACGGAGAGACTGCAGAGGGCCACTTTCATAAGGAGCTGCCAAAGTGCAGCGTACTTAAAAACCCCAAACATCCCAGCCATTAGCAGATGCCTCCGCAGAGCAAAGCCCAGCTGATCCCCCTCAGCACAAAGAGCCTGCTCATTTCCAAACAATCTAATTGCACTGAATTCAGATCCCACTCTGGTTTCAGCTGCTCGGAGCCTGGTCCCAGGCAGCTCCGGCCGTCCTCAGTGGGACTCGAGGTCAGCCTGGCTTGGATGCTGTCTCCAGCCTTGGAGGAGCGGCTCTGAAGAGGGTTTGGGGGAAAGCTGCCAGTGCTGCTGCGGGTCTGATCCCTGCCATGGCCTGAGGACTGAGCAGCTGGAGGCACCCAAACCCCTCTGGCAAACCCCTTACCACAGCTCTGCTGCAGGCTCACAGCTTGCACCCCTCTGCCCTGCCTGGATTTGGGCTCTGTTTCCTACTGCCCACCTGAGCCATAAATCAGAGTCACGAAAGGATTGGGTTGGAAGGGACCTCAAAGCCCACCCAGTGCCACCCCTGCCCTGGCAGGGACACCTCCTGCTCGCCCAGGCTGCTCCAAGCCGTGTCCAGCCTGGCCTTGGGCACGGCCAGGGGAGGCAGGTGGCACTCAGAGTGACCAAGGCCAGGTGCTTTGGCTGGCGTGAGGTGCAGCAGGGCAATCTGGGCGAGGTGAACCACATCTGCTCTGAGCAGAGGGGTTAAACCCAGCACCGAGGAGCATCTCCAGGGCCCATCCAGGAGCTGGACTGAGCCCAGGGGGAGCATGCCTGTCCCTTGGCAGCAGTGCAGCCCCAGTGTGGGCTGTGCCAGCAGGGAGCCGCAGTCCGTGTGGGATCGGGGCATGCCACACTTACGTCTGACGAACTCCGCCAGGGAGAGGCTCTCCGTGTGCTCAGATCTCGACCTCAGCTGGCTCAGCACGTCCTCCCTCTTCTTGCTGCCACTGTCCTTCCCTCTCACCACCTGGGGACACACCAGAGGCTGTCACTGTGCATGCCACGCCAGAGCTTCCCCTGCCCTCGCCACTTCCCTCCCAAGCCGTGGCACACAGCAGCCCACGATGCTGCTGGCCTCGGCCATCCCTGTCCGTGTGAGCCCTCACTGCAGCTCCCTGCCCACACCACCGCCTTTCCAAGGGGCTGAGAGCACCCACACATATACCCACGCTGCAGGGGAGTTTTCTCACTTTTCCTGACAGCAGTGGATCACACCTCATCGACACCGAGCCGTGCCATTCCCCAGGCACGGCACACCGTGTGCTCAGCTCGCAGAGGTGTAAACCTTGCAGGGAGAGCTGATGCCCTTTGGGGGATGGTTTTCTGCCCCAGAGGTTCTTGTACCTCTGTGTGTGGGGCCAGGCACGGGCACCCAAGAGGGATAGAGATGGATCCCCACCAGCACAGCTTTGGGATCTACTTTGGATGGAGGACAAGCAGTTCCCTGTGTCTCTTGTTCCCTCACAAGTTGCTGGGCAGGGAAGAGGCAGCAATTGTAAGAGGAAAATGTATCCAGGCATGCAGAGGGCCTGGGATGGAGGCAAAACATTTGCCACCAGCCAAGAGGCTGCCCAGGGCAGTGTGGGGTCCCCAGCCCTGCAGGGCTCGGAGCGTGGAAGGTCCATGGCAGAGCCTACAACATCCCACGGCTCTGCCACCCCCGGCAGCTCTGCTGCAGCTCCTGGCACCAGCCTGGGCTGGACAAACGAGCGCATTCAACAGCAATTAGAGCCTGGTAATGGGCAGAAGGCGAGGGGCAGCTCTGGGGCTAGAATCACCTCCTGTGCCCCGGAGCTGAGGGCGGTGATTACACCGCAGCGAGGTCACGGTGTCTGGCTGCGGGTGCCACGCGCCTTTTTGAGGGCAGAAGCAATGAAATTCCTTTCCTGTTTTCTATGGCCGGAGCTCAGGCTTTCATTCACTTTTCAGATGCAGAGATAAAACCCTGCTCCCTTTCACTTTTCAATCGCGTTACAGGGGCTCTTCTCTCTGCTCTGAAGCTGCGGCACTTTCCAAAAATACATTCAAGCTGTTCCTGAGCGTGGCTTCCAGCTTCCAGCTGTTTGTACTTGTGAGAGCCAACAGCCTGCGCCTCCAGACAAAACCCCGCTCCCCCAGGCTCCCCAGTCTGGGATGGCCCTGGCTGTGACCCTTGGAGGGAGGTTTGCCTGCACAGGGAGCAAAGCCCTCGCAGAGGGGGAAGCTCCTCTCCCCGTGCTGCCTTGGCTCTGGTAGGTTCTTTCGCTGCCTGAAAGGATCGGGAAATGCATTCCTCTGGGAGGAAGGAAAGCAGGGGGAGAAGGAAAAGCAGGAATCCTGCCTGCTTGCTGCGGGTGGAGCTGGGATGGTGCTGGCTCAGCCAAGCCCCGAGGAGGATGCTGTGCTCCTGCCACAGGGGATTTTGGCACCCTCACAGCAGGAATTTGTCAATCTGGAGCTGGAGGGTGCAGTAACACGGGCTGGCTGCTCAGCCCTGCCCCAGCATCGAGGTGTCCCTGCCATGGCAGGGGGGGCACTGGGTGGGATTTAAGGCCCCTGCAACCCAGCCCCTCCTGTGATTCCACTGGCATCACTTCCAGCCTCACGGGGGATGGAGGAGGCAGAGAGGCTTCAGAGGGAGGAGAATGAAGCTCCCATGCACTTTTCAGCAGGAAGAACATCCCCAGCCCGACCTTGGCCTGGGGAAATTCCCCATTTCCCTGCCAAGACATGGATAAATCCAGGGCTGGCTGAGCAGGGCTCTGCAGGAAAGGAAAATGAAAGCAGCTTTTGCTGCCAGCTCCTGCTCTCCCCACCTGCTACTGCACCTGTGAGAAGGGCAGCCAGAGGTGCCAGCAGCCTGGGTTTATCCAAACACACCCCTGGAAGCAGGGATAAATGACCTGCTCTGTGACAGAGAGGCTTGCTTTATTTTGAGGTGTCTGCGGAGTTTTCCTCTGGCTGTGAACAGAACCTGGCACTCCCAGCTCAGTGAAAAGTAAGGTCAGAGAAGCTATTTTCATATTAGACAAACAAAGTGTAAAACCTCACGGCTTGGGAAAGGATTATTTTCCCTTTGACAAGGTCACGCTCCCTCCGTGGTGTGCTGCCTCCCAGCACGTGTGGCTCCCCCCGGGGACCCTCCTTTCAGGAGTGCTAAATCACCAGCTGAGGGGCACCTTGCTCCCAACAAATGGCAGGATTATTTTTACCTGCTCTCTGTGCCTGACTTTAAAGCTCCCTGGGGAAAATCCAGATGTAGACTCCAGCCCATTCCTGGAGCCTGTCCTGCCACTTGGCCCTCTTTGCTCCTCAGATTGTGCCCTGCACACCCAGGCTGCCTTTGGTGGTGCTCTAGGAGCTTTAATGAGGCACCCAGAGCACCACAGCCCCTTTTCCCAGAGAGACCTGGATCTCCAGCAGGGCCCTTTGCTGCTGCTGCTGCCCCTGAGGGACAGGCATGGCTGCTCCCTCTCACTCTGCAAGCAGGGCTACCATTCACTGTGCTTTCCTTTTAGTGTTTTTAACTGTCAGCAGATTCCAAGAGCTTTCTGAGGGAGATGGCAGAACGGGGAGAAATGCAAGGATTCCAGGAATTCACGTGCTGCAGAGGGTTCCGTGGGAGCGCTCCCACAGATCCCAGCCAGCAGAGCAGGGTGAAACCCTCCTGCTCTTTTTAAAATCAACATCCACCCATTTCCCCCCTAAACTCTTCCAAACTGCTCAGAGTGCAGCACTTGCCAAGAGCTGCAGATGTTTTAGTTCGAAGTGCATGATTTTCTCTCCAGAGATGTTGATGAAATTAATATTTCCCCTCAGCCCTAATGAAGAACTCTTCCCTGAGATGGAGCCTGCTCCCCTGGCATGCTGAGCAGACCAACACAGGCCATGCCCAGGCTGCAGGAGGGTCAGTCAGGCACACTGCATTTGGGATCCCCCTCACCCTGCCATGCACGGAGCAGTTCCCACCCCACCACCTCTCAGCTCACGCCAGCCAGCAGTAAAGCACTGCATCCCCGAGTTTAACTGGTAAAACAGGTCAGGGAACCCCAGATCTCCCCTCACTGCTGTGGAAATTCGGGCAGTGTCAGGAGAAGTGAAGAATTCCTCTGCGCTGGTGCACAGACTTGTTGGGACAGGAAGGTTGCGAGGCTGCCGCGAGGTGAAGCACGCGTGGAGGGCAATGACACCACTGAGAGCAGGGCCAAGGCCCCGAGGCGAGCTCAGCTTCACCTCCTGAGCGTGTCCCAGCAGCTGCAGCAGCACCCCAGCCCACAGGAGGCACCTCCTCCGCAAGCACAGGCTGTTCTCTTGGCCGGGGGAGCTCCGGGCTTGTGTCGCTCCAGGCGTGCAGCTCTGCCCTGCACGGCCACTCCCTGGCCCTGCTCCCACTGCCTGCCAGGAGCCCCCTGCTCCAGTGTCAGACACCCCTGCTAAGGTAAAACATCCCAGGACTGCTCCTGAAAAATCCTGCCAGCATAGACAGGTCTGGCTGCCTTCACCTGCCCAGGCAGCCTGTACCTGCAACACGGGGGATGTATCCTTTCCTTTCCTGCCTGTGGAAAAGGCTGTCCTTGTCTTCCAGGAGCCCATTGATGAAATCCCGATGCCACCTCCAAAATTCGGGAATTCTCAGCTGCCAGCACAGACGAAGCTGGCTGCCCCTGACCTGCCCTGCAGCCCTCTCAGGTGAGCACAAGGCTGAGCCTGCACCCCTCCCTTCCCAAGGCACAGAACCTCCGCTGGTCCATTCCTGTGGCTGACATTCTGGCTCCACCGAGGTCTGTGTGCCTGTGCACAGCCTCTCCTACCTCTTTCGGCATCTCCCGTGGGAAGAAGAAGTAGGGCAGGGCCGACAGGGCCACCAGGCTGGAGGCCACCAGGAAGCCGAGCCACCAGGCACCGACCCAGCGCGGGTCCTTGTTGGTGAGCTGCACCTCAGCTGCAACACGAGCGGGGAGAGGAACATCAGACCAGTGCTGGGACAAGGGAGGGACCCCAGTGCTCCAAAGGGTGGCCCCAGCACCAACCAGCCCCAGGGTGGTGGCTCCCAACCCAGGGACCATCAGTTCTGGGCTCTGAGCAGCGTTTGCCCCTGGCCCATCCCACCACTAAATCATAAATTTCATCGTCTCTTTCCTATTCCATTGCTGTCCCCTGGGTGTCCAAAGAGCTCCTCAGCCCTTTGGATGGAGACAGCTGGGACAGAGATGTCCTGGCTGCTGCTCTGCCCCTCTGGCACAGAACCCACCCCCAGGGATGTCCTGGCTGCTGCTCTGCCCTGCTGGCACAGAACCCACCCCCAGGGATGTCCTGGCTGCTGCTCTGCCCCTCTGGCACAGAACCCACCCCCAGGGATGTCCTGGCTGCTGCTCTGCCCCTCTGGCACAGAACCCACCCCCAGGGATGTCCTGGCTGCTGCTCTGCCCCTCTGGCTCCGGCACAGAGCCCACAGGAGGCTGGAAGCCCCCGTGCCTTAGGAGCTCTCCCAGGAGCTGTTCCCTCACCCGCGCTGGCTTTGTCGATGTCCACGTAGAAGCTCAGCATGGCAGAGCCCAGCATGAAGGCCACCCCCGGGCCGATGACTGTCACGGAGAACAGGATTCCTGCAGAGGGGCAAGAGAGGGGACAGGCTCAGCCTGGGGAAGGGCCCATGGGGACAGAGGGGCTCGGGGTGGGAGCAGGCTCGGGGGGGGAGCAGGCTCAGGGTGGGAGCAGGCTCAGGGTGGGAGCAGGCTCAGGGTGGGAGCAGGCTCTGCTGTGCCTGCCTCCAGCACAGCCCCTGTCCCTGGCAGCTTTCTTATCTGCAGCAGCCACAGCCCCATGCTCCATATTCCTGTCACACACGGAATTCCCTTTGGCTCAGACCTTCCTGAGGCTGGTGTGCAGCCTCCCATGAGATGTGCCCCTGGCATCACTAACCCAGGGAACAGCAAGGTTTTTTACATGGTTAAGGAGATAAAAGTCATCAGTGACCTCTCCTCCATGAATTACTGATAAAAGAAATCCCCACATGTAAGATTCAACTTATGCCTTACAGGCAAGAGGTTTGGATCATGTACCAGAGCAAAATTTGGTGCTGTGCTTCCATTTTTAGACAGTAGTGCCCTGTTTTTGATCTACCTGTGCTGTTCCATCCAGTTCAAAAGGCTGTCACAGGTAACAGCTGGGAAAGGACAAGAAGGACCTGCAAGGAGCACCTTGTCCACCCCACACCCTGGGACACCCCTTTGGTGCCCAAGCTGTTCTCCAGCACCCTTCTGCTGAAGGATCCTCCCCCAGCTCCCAGGGGGGTGAACCTGCTTTTTTTGGCTTGGTATCACTTTCCTGACATCTAAACAGAGTGCTCACTGCTGCCCCTTAAACCTGCAGCTGCCACTTGTGAACACAGAGATGAGATTGTCCCTCCTGTCCTTCCTGAAGCCTTTTTGGAGGAGGATATGGTTATTAGCTCCATCTCCAGGTTATCTCTCAGGCCAAAAACCCCAGCATCTGCCCCAGATGGTGCTTCCCAGCTCTCCTGCTCTTTGCCTAAGCCTGAAGCAGATACAATCTTTTTGCAGAAACCTTCCAGGCACTGGGCAGAGCAGAAGGGCTGTAACGAACCCTGCTCTCATTAACGCCAATTAGTCCTGTCTGGCCTTGCTGTGGGCTCCAGCCTGGCTTCTCCCCATCCCGAGCAGCCCAGCCCTACCCAGGTAGAGGGGGGAGTTCCTCTCGCTGGCGAAGTCGTCGATGTAGGAGATGCCGAAGGGCTGGATGGGCACGCCGCCGATGCCCAGCAGCGCCTGCGCCACGAACATGACCAGGAGAACCTCGTGGTTCTCCCTGGAGGCGTGGGGGGCACAGCTGGCAGCGCTCAGGTTGGCCCAGGCCCCGGGCTGGCACAGGTCGGTGGTGTTGCTGGAGGTGCCTGCGGTGACAAGGGGACAGGGCTGGGTCTGAGGAGCTCGCTCTGCAGAAAGAACTTCTTCCTTCAGGCCCTGCAAGGAGCTCTGAGCTCTCCCTGGAGCCTCCTCTTCTCCAGGGGAGCATTCTCAGCTCTCCCAGAGGGGTTCCAGCCCTGGGAGCAACTCCAGGGACTCCTCTGGATTTGTACCAGCAGCTCCATGTCCTTCTCTTATCTTATCCTTAAATGGCAAGAGAAAGAAAATACGAAGAAGGTGCAGAGATCACTGCACTGATGCTCAGACAGATGGGTTCATGTGCCACAGAAAGCCTTCACGGCTTTTCCTCTGCCAAGGAAGTGGAGCTGAGGTCACTCCCAGGAGCTCTGAGCGACCTTCTGGAACAGGTAAATGAGCAAATCTGCAGATGCTGTGAGCAGCTACCCAGGAAATGAACTCATTTCACATTTTTACTGCCTAAGCGAAAGTGCTGACTGCAGCACCCTCATCTTCCTTTAAAACCCTGGCCAGGGGGTGCTGCTGCTCGCAGCAGGATTCCCATGCCCGTGCCCCAAACCTGTGGAACTCCAGGTGCTGGGACGTGGGGCCAGGGCTGCTGAAACACCAACTCACTGTTTGCAAACCAGCTTTGGGCAGCCATGGAACAGGATGATTGTTAAGGTCCTTTTCAACCCCAACCATTCTGTCATTCTGTTATTTCTCCTTGCATCCCAAAAGGCCCTGAAGAACTTTGGGGAGCACTTACTGGCCACGGACTGGTCGTACTGGTAGGGCCCCGTGATGAAGTGGGGCAGGGCCATGAGGGAGCCGGCCAGGGACACGAGGATGGCCCCGCAGCCGATGAGGCGCGGCCGGTGCACGCGGCTGCCCAGGTAGCTGACGAAGACGATGAGCAGCGTGTTCCCCACCTGCAGGGACAGAGACATGGACAGCTCCAGGGCCAGCGGGAGCAGTGTGGGGCTCGGCGGGGACGGGGCCGGCGGGCACCTCGTTGAAGGAGGCCAGCAGCCCCGAGGTCTGGCTGGAGAGCCCGTAGCGTCTCTCGATGGTGGAGATGGAGCTCTTCAGGTAGCCGGAGACCAGGAGCTGGGAGAGCTGCAGCAGCCCGTGGCAGAACACAAAGAACTGCCAACACAAAAAGAGAGCCCCCAGCAGGGTCACCCAGAGCTGAGGGTCACTGAGAACTGAGGGTCACCCAGAGCTGAGGGTCACCCAGAGCTAAGGGTCACTGAGAACTGAGGGTCCCTGAGAGCTGAGGGTCACCCAGAGTTGAGGGTCACTGAGAGCTGAGGGTCACTGAGAGCTGAGGATCACCCAGAGCTGAGGGTCATTGAGAACTGAGGGTGCCTGAGAGCTGAGGGTCACCCAGAGCTGAGGGTCCCTGAGAGCTGAGGGTCACCCAGAGCTGAGGGTCACCCAGAGCTGAGGGTCATTGAGAACTGAGGGTCCCTGAGAGCTGAGGGTCACCCACAGCTGAGGGTCCCTGAGAGCTGAGGGTCACTGAGAACTGAGGGTCACTGAGAGCTGCAGGGGCACCCAGAGCTGTAAGATCACCCAGAGCTGCAGCACGACAAACTCATCCCCCTCAGAAAGGCACCATCATCCAACACAAGCCTCCGACCACAAGCCTTGGAAATATCACCCCTGCTCTGCCACCAGTGAAACCTTCCAGAATTGGGTCACAGCCACGGAACAGCCCTCTGCCAAAAATAACACCAGGGTCAGCATCTGCAGGGAGGCTGTAACTCCTTCAGCTGAGAAGGGGCTCTGGACAAACACGTCCCTCCAGCTGGGATGACGCCTGTTTGTGCTGGCCGTGTCCCCAGGAGCAGGAGGGAGGTTGCACAACCTTCCTGCTCCCATTCAGCCAGAGGCAGGCAGCCATCCCCAGCGCTGGGAGCTCTCTGGGACAGCAACCAGCCCTTCCAAACACAGCAACAAACAACTCCTTTAGACAGAGTCAGCAGAAGGTCAGGGAGAAGAATTCAGACTGCCTTCCCCTTCCTTCCCTTCCCTTCCCTTCCCTTCCCTTCCCTTCCTTTCCCTTCCCAAAAAGCCCTAGATGTAAAAGACATCTCCTTTGGAAAATGTGATGATTCCCTTCCACTTCCAGAAGAAAACCTTCTCAGACTCCACCATCTCCCAGGAAATAATCTGCCTCCATCTCCATCCTCCCTCCTCCATCTGAGCCATCTCCTTCCCTGCTGCCTCGTGGCTCTCCTGGGCATCCTTCCAGCCCCCGAAGGAGCTCCAATAACCTCCCAGGGAACAACTCCTTCCCAAAATCCCACCTAGATCATGGTGCTCCTTGCAGCTGAACAGGGAGTTGTAAGTTGTGCCCCTTGCTGCATTTTGCCATGTGGTTTTTGTGACACACTCCCTGGAGATATAAATACACATAAAAACTGCAGTGCTGTGATTTTTGGTCCTCCAGCCACTTCAAACACATCCAACCACATTGTGCAATGGTTCTGTGCTTCTGCAAGAACCATTCCAACCCTGGGCTGGAGGTTTTGTTTTCTGAGGAAGTCATTTAGAAACCGGACAGGGTGGCCCAACTTCTTGAAAAAAAACCCCAAGAGATGAGGAGAAAACATCCTGTGCTGAGGATAATTGTGGTCTTGGTGACAAGAGATTCCTCCACATCCGCCCATGGCAGGGGGCTGCAGCAAGAGAGTCTTTAAGGTCCCCTCCAACCCAAACCAGTCTGGGATTTTATGATCTTCCTTCACAGATATAGCAAATTACAGCTTGGATCTGCTCACAGAGCTGCCTTTGCCCCTCAGTGGTTTAATCTTTGAACACCTCTAAAACACCTCCTCAAGGAAAAATCGATGGGGTTATATCTTTAAGGATAATCTTGCTGGCAAGTAGAGAAAAACCAGACAAAAAGCACCAGATAAAAACCAGCTGGATGGGCTGAAGAGAGGATTGGGGGGAAGCCTCAGGACACCCTGCTGTGTCTCCAACCCCTGTGCTCTGGTGGCCTCTGCCTCAGTGACTCACTTTCCTCCTGCCACACAGGATGAGGGTCATTAAATTCACCAGCACTTGTAGAGGAACTCTCAAAACCCCAAAACTTCCCCATAAAAGTGGCAGAGAGGTCTTAAGGCTTTGAGACTGACTGTCATCTTTTGCTCTCTGGCCCGGTGAGATTTGCTAATGAGCCAGGTAATTGGCTTCCACCTACACTGAAGGTGGTAATAAACTGATGTTAAGGCTGCCACTACTGATAAAAAGGAATTATTGAGCAAGAAGGGAATGAAGCAGATGTTGTTGCAAGACAGAGGGAGACGTTCCAGGTGCAGCCTGTGGTTGTGCAGAGCTCCTCAAACACTCACCTGGAGGCGCCAGGGTTGCACCAGATCTAGGAGGATGTAAAACTTTCAAGAAAGGCTTCAGGATTAGATGGGATACTGGGAAGGAATTGTTCCCTGGGAGGGTGGGCAGGCCCTGGCACAGGGTGCCCAGAGCAGCTGTGGCTGCCCCTGGATCCCTGGCAGTGCCCAAGGCCAGGCTGGACACTGGGGCTGGAAGCAGCCTGGGACAGTGGGAGGTGTCCCTGCCATGGCAGGGGTGGCACTGGATGGGATTTAAGGTCACTCCAACCCATCCCACACCATGATTCTCTGGAGTTAAATCCTGCAGGAGCTGGGAGTTAAACCTGCATTGCCACATCCCTGCCCCACCACTGGCTTTGGGATGGAGACAACACCCAAGGTGCTTTTGCCATGGGAAACACAGGGTGCATTTTCCAAATACACCTGGTGCCCATAAATCCTCTCTGTGCCTCCTGCAGGGAGCCGAACTCCTCCTTCCCAGGCCAGCAATCCGAGGGGGTGTGGGAGAAAGCAGGGGGTGTTTACCTTGATGCTGAGGAAGGGGCTCCTGCAGAGCCTTCTCTGGGCCACATCCGGGCAGCTGCTCCTCGGAGCCGGACCTGGCATCCCGTCAGCCTGCCAGAAACAAATCACCCAGCACAGAGCTCAGTCGCTGTGCCCGAATTCCTGTGCTCAGCAGGCACAATCCTGCCTGCTCCGCCAGCACCCCCAGGGCAGGCACAATCCTGCCTGCTCCGCCAGCACCCCCAGGGCAGGCACACGCTCTCCCCAGCAGTCACTAATTGCCCCTGGGTTTCCTTGGCTTGGAGCACTATGGTTCTGCAAAGCCACAGAGCAGCCTGCAAAATGTTCTGCAGCAGAGCCTGGGAGGAGAAAAGCTGCTCAGCAGAGCCAAGGACAACCGTGCAAACATCACTGGGGTCGCTGTGACATCCTTATCAGCAGCCTCGGCCCTGGGGCACAGGGCACCCTCAGTCCTGGCAGCACGCACGGACTGGGAGAGAGCTGGCAAAGCTGGTGGCTGTGCTGCCATCCAGAGGAACCGCAGCTGCCTGGAGAAACGGGAATTGGGGATCTCAGTGCACTGCAGAACAGGGAATTGGGGATCTCAGTGCACTGCAGAACAGGGAATTGGGGATCTCAGTGCACTGCAGAACAGGGAATTGGGGATCTCAGTGCACTGCAGAACAGGGAATTGGGGATCTCAGTGCACTGCAGAACAGGGAATTGGGGATCTCAGTGCACTGCAGAACAGGGAATTGGGGATCTCAGTGCACTGCAGAACAGGGAATTGGGGATCTCAGTGCACTGCAGAACAGGGAATTGGGGATCTCAGTGCACTGCAGAACAGGGAATTGGGGATCTCAGTGCACTGCAGAACAGGGAATTGGGGATCTCAGTGCACTGCAGAACAGGGAATTGGGGATCTCAGTGCACTGCAGAACAGGGAATTGGGGATCTCAGTGCACTGCAGAACAGGGAATTGGGGATCTCAGTGCACTGCAGAACAGGGAATTGGGGATCTCAGTGCACTGCAGAACAGGGAATTGGGGATCTCAGTGCACTGCAGAACAGGGAATTGGGGATCTCAGTGCACTGCAGAACTGGGAACTGGGAATTGGGGATCTCAGTGCAAAGCAATCCCAGTCGGTGGGAAGCCAGCACGGCCCTCCCTGCCCCACATCCCCTTCCCCTCTCCGCGGCTCTCAGTCCCTGCGCCCCGAGGGACCGCGGGTGCCTTTGTTGGGTTTCAGTAGCCAGGCTTCCTGCTCAGGAAGCTGCATTGTTTGCAGGCACGTTAAGCCCATTAGGCTTTAACTTGTTGTTCAGCACGGAACTCTAATAGATGTTCTCATCTCCGCAGCAAATGGGGTGAAAGGCTTCCCATTATTATTTTGTGTAATTGTATTTCCCCCATGACGAGAAGCAAAGGAGCGAGGACCCGCAGCCTCGAACAAATTAACGAATGCGGGGCCTGATGTGACTCGGAGCAGGAGGAGACTGCCGTAACCGTGGTGTTTATAAACCCTTGGGCACAGAGCACGGGAGAGGCCAATTCCAGCGGGGACCTGCACGAGTTACGAGCTCCACGGCAGCCTCTGCGAAAAGCAATTGCTGCCCTCAGCCCCATTCCGAGAGATATTGCTACAACAAATCCAGGAGGGGATCGATAAAGGGAATTTGACGGTAAATGAAGGCAGAGGAAAATCTCCCCGGGAAAGGAGCCCGAGGCCGAATTGCCAGGGATGGGAATGCCCATGGAGCTGGAGGCGCTGCAGGCTGGGTGCCCTGGCTCAGGGTCTAAATGCCTTTGTTCCTCCTGCCCGCCCTGCCCCGCTCCCCTTTCGGTGTGGGGCACAGGGCGATGCTCGGCAGAGATTCAAACACGGCAGGGATTGCCAGCAGATCGAACTGAGGGCAAGCCCGCAGCTCCCACCATCCACGGCTCTGCCCTGGGAGCAGGAGGAAACAGAGAGGAACTGAGATCCAGCGCGAGGGACAGGGAGCACATCAAATAAAACGGAGATAAGAGTTAATTGGCTCGCATGGAGACAGCAGCAGCCTAAGGCTGGCCTGGCTGTGGTTGCCTTCGGCCGGACGGAGCCCAGCCCTGGCTGCATCCCCCGGCAGGAGGGATGCTGCTGCTGCATCCTGGGCATCTCTGCGGGGAAAGAAGGAATTCCTGGTGCCAAACGCTGCTCTCTAGGAGCTCTCAGGGGTGTGTGACTGCGAGAGCAGGGGTCTGGGCTGGGTGGCAGCACCCTGTCCCCTTCCCGAGGACGTGAATCCTCCAACACCTTTATCCACAGCTGCTCCCCTTAGCCGAGCACAGAGAGGCACACGCTGGGCTCAGCAGAGCGTGAGCAAATAACAGCCAATGTAACACAGCAAATTAAACCCCAGCAGGGGACTCGAAATGCCAGCAAATATTCCCTAATCTGTCTTCCTTCCTTGTGCTGAATAATTTTCCCCCACTGGCAGCGAAGCTGGGACGGTGTCAGGGTGTGTATTTATGAGTGTGCCTGGGGTAAGGGAAGCTGCCTCGGAAAACCTGGGGGCAGAGATGCTTTATAATAGAGCAGAAGGAGAAGACAGTGGATACACATCATCCCCTCCCGGAAAAAGACAGAGGGAATAAAAAGGGATGCAGAGACGTGCCCAAGAGCTCCTGTCTTGCACCGAGTGGCAAAAAGAAAGTGAAAATGAGATTGGCCCCGCTCAGTGACTCTGTGCAGTGAGAAATGAGCATAGATGACATGTCCCAGGAATCTTACAAGAAGTTAAACAAACAGGAAAATGTTACTGGAGGTTGAAAATTAGACAAAAAAGGAAAACTGGTGTTGAAGCAGATGAGATGCAAGCACAGGCAACGAGGGAGAGGCTCCAGCCCTGCCCTGGTACCTCTCTGCCTCCGGAAGGATGAAACCCTGCTCCCCCTGTGTGTGCTGTGATCTCCAGGAGCTCTCTGCCCTCCCTGGCACCCCTTGCCAGGGCTGGAGCCCTTCCTGGATGGATCCTCACCTGCTCCAGCACTGCAGGATGTGGGGAAGGAGTTGGAGCTCACGTGGCAGCACCAAACCAGAGATGGGAACCCTCACAGCACTCCCTGGGCATGGGGCAGCCACGGCCTCGCCAGGCTCCCTGTGCCAGGACCTGCCCACCCTCCCGGGGAACAATTCCCTCCCCATATCCCACCCATCCCTGCCCTCTGGAACCGGGAAGCCATTCCCTGTGTCCTTCACTCCATCCCTTGTCCCCAGTCCCTCTCCAGCTCTCCTGGAGCATCTTTAGGGCTCTGAGCTCTCCCTGGAGCCTTCTCCTCTCCAAGAGGGGAGCTGGCTGTGAACAGCAGGGGACATACTGTGGGTGGGAGAGACCTGGTGACATTTCTGGGTGATGCTGGACAAGGAGCAAGTGCTGGAGTGAAGCCCCAGCCCAGAGCAGCTGGCGGGGGCTGGAGCTGGCACAGGAAAAGGAGGAAACGCTGGTATTTTGGGCAGCAGGGGGAATTATGCAATGTCCTTGCACCGTTTAACATTAGTGAACTGTGCTGGCGTGTGCACACTCAGAGGGACTGAGAAAGTCCAGTGCAAATGGAGATTACTGTCTGGAAGCACCCAGACCTGCAGCAGCCACAGCAAGGAGCCCTTTCCTGCATCCCCGGAGGGATCTCGTCCCCAGGTGTCTCCAGCCATGCCCTCTCCATGTTCCCTGGGTGACACCTCAGAGCCTTGCCGTGCTCGAATCCTGTTCCAAGCCAGGAATTCCCCTCACCGCCTGCTGTGTCTCCCACGCTGCCTCCATTTCCTTGGAAAATCACCTTTCCAAAGCTGGGGCCAGCGACAGCTGCTGGGATGGGAGATGAAGCTCCCAAGCCGCTCCCCTAATCCAGGCTCAGCCACACGGAACATTGAATCCCCTCCAGCCAGGGCAGGTGTGGCAGGGCCAGGGCAGAGCACGGTGCAGACCAGCAGCCCCAGTGAGCCACTGGGACCAGACTGGGAGCTGGGAACCGCAGGGGAAGGGAGGCTGGGATCTGATGGTGACCAGAGCAGGGTCCCAGAGAGCCCCGGGCTGCTGGGGGAAGGGAGGAGGGCAAGCAGCCCCGCAGGGTTTGCGCGCTGGGGTGAGCCAGGAGGAGGCATTGCAGAGCCTGGAAATGCCACCTGTGCCCAGCAGGAAAACTCGGGGAGGTAGGAGGGGACACAGAGAAATGAGAGCAGGGTGAAACAACCCCGTAACAACAACGAGCCAGGGGCTCCTCAGGAGCCTTCGGAAGCTTTCTGAGGGAATTGGCCAAAGCAGGGAAGAGCTTTGGATGCGTCTGTGCTTCCGAGGTGGGGGCAGAACCTCGCTCAGGCTGCACAGCTCAACAGCCACAGGAGGGTGTGGGTTGGAAGGGACCTTAAATCCCACCCAGTGCCACCTCTGCCATGGCAGGGACACCTCCCACTGTCCCAGGCTGCTCCCAGCCCCAGTGTCCAGCCTGGCCTTGGGCACTGCCAGGGATCCAGGGGCAGCCAGCACTTTTTGGGACATGCAGTGCCATTCCCTGCTGACACAGGAGTTGCCCACCCAGGGGTGTCCTTGCCCCTGGATTCCCACCTCCAGAGGGGCAGGAATCAGTGGGCTCGGGAGCAGCCCCCGCAGAGGAGGGGACGTGTGCCCACCCCATGCCCGCGGATGTCCCTCTGTCCCCGTGCCCAGCTCCCCTTGGCAGCTGCTCCCGAGCCCCAGCGGAGCAGGGAGCCTTGCGAACCCAGCGGGGAAAAGCAGCGTGAGAAAGTTCTCCTTGGCGGAGCCTTTCTGGCAGCAGAGCCATCCCCTGCACCCGGCAGCCAGCGGCTGCTGCCACACTCACCGTGCCGGGGCTGTCCCGACCCTTGGAGCTCAGCTCCTCCCGTGCCCGCCGAGCCGGGGCCATGCGCTCCTTCCCTGCCCGGGACGGTTCTGGGTGTGCCGAGGTGGGGCTTCGGCACTTCTAAAAGCCCGGGCGCCCTGCAGTACAAACTCTTGCAATCCCTTTCGGTAGGATTTCTTTTATTTTTGTTCTGGCTCTCTCCTGAAGCCGCGATCCCGGAGTGACGGAGCTGCCCGTGCGGTTTGCTGAGCCAGGGCTTTGCGAGCTGCTCAGCCAGTCCCTGTCCCAGTCCAAACTGGGCTTGGCTTTCCCTCCATGCCCCGGGTCCAGCCCCCTCTCCCCTCCCTGCAAGGGTCCCATTCCTCCAGGGCAGTTTCCTTGCCTTCGTTTTCCTGTTGAGTCTGCTTTGTTTTCAGCCTGCAGTTTTTTTCTGTAAGTTTGGAAGCTGTGGTGTAAATCCCGGGATTTGGGAAAGGGAAACTTTGTTTATCTAAGCCCGGACTATTTATTTTCAATGTCTCTCCAGTGCTCTCTTGCTCTGAGCACCGAGGCTTTTCCAGAGGAGAACTGGAGAAGTTAACAAACAGGGGATCCCATCCATCCCTGCCCTCTGGAACTGGGAAGCCATTCCCTGTGTCCTTCACTCCATCCTTGTCCCCAGTCCCTCTGCAGCTCTCCTGGAGCCCCTCCAGACCCTGCAAGGGGCACTGAGCTCTCCCTGGAGCCTCTCCTCTGCCAGCAGACAGGTGCACAAACACAGGGGAGCTTTGCCAGGGCAAATTCACACTTGGATCTCACAGGGTGCAGCTTGGAGACCAGGCCAGCTGCAAAGTCCTGTCCGAGGGGAACACGGGGCATGGAGGGAGATGCAGAGCCTTTGCTGGGTTCCCTGTCCTCTTGCCATCCCAGAAGCCACCACAGCTCCCGGATGGAACCTCCGGAGGGGGAATTTCCCCTCTCAGGGCTGTGGTGCAGCAGAGGCAGAGGAAGGCACAGCCCTTTTTCCTCCTGGCACTTCCCTGGCTCTGACGATGGGAACAGCACAGGGCACGCTGGGCAGAGGGACTGGATGTTTCCCAAAGGATCACCTGCTCCCTCTGCACCAGTGCAGGTGTGTAACCAAACGGGACAGGGGGCACAGGCAGGCGTTCCAGGAGCCTTTTTATTATTTCATTCAGCCTCATTTACAGAGATGAGACACAAGAGATGGCACATGGCTCACACCTGCCGCAGGCAACCAAGGATCTCTTTGGTACAGAACATTTTAAAAAGTTTTTTAGTCAATAGCATGTTTCTAAAGTCTGCTGACAACTGCTTTAACCAATCATTCAAAGCACACCTACACCTGCTACAGACGATGCTCACTTGTATGCCTTGTAATAACAATCCACAAGATTCCATTATTAAGATTAAGTCTTAGCTGCCTTGCTAAGCATATTTTCTGCAGCTTCAAGGCTTGTCTGAGCAAAGTTTAGAAACTCTAACCATTGTTTAATGACTTTGCTTACTATATAATTGTATCTTCTTCTATGGTCAGGCTTTTGCAGTTGCAGCTGAATCTAAATTCTTTATTTCTGAGACTTGTTTTTCTCACTCCACCGGACAGTTTTTCCACCTTTTGTATTTCCCACGCACCAGCTCATTAAATAATAATTAAACAACCCCTTTATTAGCTCTGGCAGCACGGAAACATTTGGCTGAGCAGGAAACAGCCACATCAGCGTGTCCCAAAGCACTCCCCACCCCGGTGACCCTGAGCCGTGCCCCCGAGCGGGGCTGCCACCGCAGGGAAAAGAACCTTGAGCAGCTCCACCGGCTCTGCAGTGCCGCAGGAAGGCATTATTAGGGGAAACAAATATTATTCATATTTTCCAGCTGCAGAGCTCCTTCCTTGCCGGGGGTGATGCACAGAGCATCCCCCAGGACGGGCTCGCTTTGGGGCTGGGAGGGCAGAGCTCCTTGGGAGGGAATGAATGACCCTGGGCGAGAGGAGAGCGGGCAGCTGCGGGGGAGCATGAGACAGACACCCCAAAGGGCCCCGAGAGGGGCAGGGAAAGGCCGGGACTGGAGGGATGGGATCACTGCTGGGCTGTTCCGTGGGGGAATAGCACCATCTACTGACTCCTCTTCCTCAGCCGCTCCTTCCGAGCTGCTCCGAGCCCGCACTGGTCCTGCAGCTCCTCCTGCAGGGCTGGCCAGGGCTGGCCAGGAGAGGCCAGGGGTGGCCAGGGCACCCTTGTCCCGCTGCTCCAGCGCCGGGACATCCCCAAGGGCTGCTCATCCCTCCGGGGCGGGGATGGACGGGGCTTGGAGAGAGGGGAGAGGGGAAGTGTCCGTGCGGGGAGAGCTGCAAAAGCCTCCAGCCCAGCCCGTCTGGGACCCCACAGAGCCCGCGGAGCTCAGAGCAGGGCAGGGTTTGTCCTGTGCCCCAGCTCCCGGCCCTGCCTCTGCTCCTCCGGCTCTCAGGTCACGCCAGGCTCTGGCCTCCAAATACCTGGGGCATGCAGACCCCGAGTGCATCCCCAAAGGATAAATCCTATTAAAGCAAGCACTGGAACCCGAGTGGGCACACGAAGTGCTCGGTCAGGTGAGGAGGGGGAATCCTCTGCAGGATGTGCAGGAACGAGGATTCCCTGGAGCCCCTGGAGCAGCTTGCAGGAAGTGACAGCAGCGCTTATCCTGTGCACAGGGAAATCTCACGTGTCTGAGGTCACAGATGTGCAGATGCACACATCTGGGCTTCCAGCCGGGAAAAGGTCACTTTAGGAACCCCTGATCTGCCCAGATCCTGCTGATATTCCCACCCTGCTCCTGGCTCAAGACGTAAGGTGGGATTGGGAAGGAGCAGCTCAGTGTCCTGTGGGAAATGAGACACGTGGCCACTCGTGAGGCTGTGGGGCTGGGGAAAACCAGCTGGATTAGGGCTGGGATTTCACATCTGAGCTCTGCTGATGTCTCGCAGAGGGCCAGCCAAAAGCTGGGATGCAAATGTTTGGGATTCTGCAGGAATTGTTTGCAGAGCTGGGATTTAAAGCTGGTGGTAATCAGCTGCTTCCATGCACTCTGGGGTTGCTTTCTGAATCCCTGCCTGGGTCCTGCCCTTTAATGTCATGTTTGTGACACATGTAAGAGGACAACAGAAGAGGGTTTGTCTGCTTTTGGGATTTCAGTCAGAACCAAGGTGAACAAGGAACTCCTTTGTTTGCCCTCTCTGTTTTATGAAAACCACCAAAGGAAATAAGACCAGGATGTGTCAGATTCTGGGAGACAGGAATTGGGAAATCACAGGATTTCCACATCAAGAAAATACTTTTCCATTCCTTTCTTAACAGAAAAAAAAGAGGTTTCTGGTTATGTTTTTGTGGAGATTCCTCACGATTTAAATGTGTTTATGCATTAGTGGCTGCCCCATTCCTGGAGGTGTTCCAGGCCAGGTTGGATGGGGCTTGGAGCGCCGTGGGCTGGTTGGGGGGGTCCTTTCCAGTTCCTTTCCAGTTTGGAACCGCAGATGGCAGCACCTCTCCGGGAATTGCTGCCCGGTGCTCCTGCGGGACAGGATCGCCGCCACAACCTCTTGGCTTAAAAACCCCGGAAAAACCGAGCGGGAAAGGGAATTTAAGTTATTTGTAGAAAAATAGGGCGAAAGAAAAGGCCAAGAGTCAAGTCCTGCATTTGGGTCACCACAAGCCCATGGAATGCTCCAGGCTTGGGCAGAGTGGGGTCAGGCTCTGCTGGCAGGGAGCAGGGACAGGAGGAGAGGGAACAGCCTCAGGCTGGGCCAGGAGAGGTCAGGGTGGACAGCAGCAGGAATTTCTGCATGGAAAGGGTGCTCAGGGATTGGAACTGCCCAGGGAGGTTTGCAGTGCCCATCCCTGGAGGTGTCCAAGGAAGGGCTGGAGGTGGCACTCAGAGCTCTGGGCTGGGGACAAGGTGGGGATTGGGCACAGCTTGTGCTTGATGGGCTCTGACATCTTTCCCAACCTCAGGGATTCCGGGATTCTATGCTAAGTAATGCAGAAGATAAATTTCAATATACATAGAGAACGTTTGAACCCCAAACCTTCACTAATTCCAAGAGATTGGTGATCTCTTGGATCAGCACATGGATCCCTGATGTCCTGAGTGCAGGTCTGAACTCCAGAACATGGCATTCCCTCGAGGGAGGGAGGGAGATCCCATCCCAGTCCTTGTGCTGTGTGAATAACATTCGTGTTGCAAAGGCTCTGCACAAAAATCAGGGTGCCAGAAGAAACCTTCTTTTATTCACTGAGCAGTTTTTCCCTGTCTTTATTTGCTGGCCTGTACAGAAAATGTCTTTTTCCTTCTGACCTTTCCCTGCTCCTCTAAATAAAGTCCCAGATAACTTTTGCTGCTCTACCCAGCTGTATGTGCTCTGTGAGAAAACAATCCAGATTAAGGAAAGTTTAATTCTGGCTCCCTGGCAGCAAACTGGGTTGAAAACAGTTCAAAACTCCTACTGCACTTCAGGAAATTACTTTTCCATGGACTTTGCCTGTATTTAAGTAATTTGAATAGTTCAGGAACAGATAAAGCAGGATAACCATCACTAACAGTGGGGTAAGATGAAGTGTTTCCAGGACTATGATGGGAAGTGGAGGGAATTTAAAATGAATTGTGGAATGCTTTAAAAGAAACACACACAGAGCTTCTGATGGATTTTAACTCTTCACTGAAGAGGGAGAAGTGCTCCAGTTTTTCTCTGCCAGAGGATATTTATGGAGTTTCTGCTTTCTCTGCAGATCTTTCTCAGGTCTGGAATGGCTGTGAGGGCAGGAGAAGGCAAAGGGGAGGCTCCAGCTGTGTACCAGAGGCAGCTCAGGCCTCTAATCTTCCAGTCTGTACACACAAGATTAAAGATCTGCCCGGAGTTCTGATTAAGAATGCAAAGTTAAGAGATTAAATACCAGGAAGCCAAATTAAAGAGCTTTCAGGCAATCTCAGAACTCATCAAAGTACCAAATTTTTAAGCTGTCATTACAACACAGGATTAGTGCAAAGCTCCCCTAACCCTGATTTGATGTCCTTCACTCTGCAATGTTATTTATTCCCCCCTGCAGCTGCGTGCTCCCAACACAAACCCAGCTATTGTCTGCTCTGTGCAGCTCATCCCACCCGGGGCCCTTGGGGCTTTCCCTGGAATTCCAGCCTGTCCCAGCCAGCCTGGAGCCCACGGTGACACCTCCTTGGTGCTGCCCTGCTCGGGGCAGAGCTCAGCAAGTGCCCTTAGGCACTCACAGAGGGGTGGGCTAAAGGAATGAATGCATCCCAAGGGATAAATACATCCCAAGGAGTGACTGCATCCCAAAGAATGTACATCCCAAGGAATGTACATCCCAAGGAATAAATACATCCTGATGCCAGGATGATTTTTGCTTTTTCTTTCACACCCCTCTCACACACTCTTTTATAGTTTGATGTGTTCTCAGTGCTTTTAGCCCCACACTTGTACCTCCCGATGGCTGAGAACTCAGCTCAGCCCCACGGCACCGTTAAACCAGGAGAGCAAACATCCTGGGAGCCCCAGACACCAAGGGCCTCTCCAGAACACATTTGGGAACCTCAGCCAGGCCCAGCCAGGGGGAAGGTTCCTCACAACGAGGGCTTCACTCCAGCCTCGCCCTGGGGGATCTTTGATAAATGTATTCATTTTACAAGGCCTATAATTGTGTGCATTTCAGTGTGTGGGGGCTGTGTGTGCATTTCAGTTGCTGCTCCCAAAAGTTGCTGTTGGATTTCCAAAATAAATGTGTAAGTGCAGCCACTTATTAAAGCAAACCCCAGCAGTGCCTGAGTTGAACAGACATTGATCATCTGTGAATATTAAGACTGGCACATCTTGCGCCTGCTTTGGCTCTGGATCAGCATCATCATTTATTAATGTTTTTAAATAGCTCTGCAGAATGGATGATGCTCAAACCTGTACCTGAAAAATCTCCCCAAATCTCCCCACAGAGAACTTGGGAGGTGAGGAAAGCAGAAAAAAAAATCAGCCAAGACTAAGGAAGGAAGTCCAGCCCCTCAATTTACCCACTTTCTATGCATTTTGTATAAATCAAAGGCCACATTTTAAGTCAGTGTTAGATCATCAAATAGCTCTTTTCAAAATGTCAGCAATTCAAAAGCCTGCCAAATAATACTTAATCAATTGCAAATGGGATGCAGGTTCTCCTGGAAACCTTGGGGGATTGTTCAGCTCAGCTAAATGCAGGTAAGGTCATTATGACCTTTGGTCCCTTCCTTGGCTGGGCTGGGCTGGACAGAGCTCTGGTGGGAATAATTGCACAAGTGTGGCTGACACTGAAAGGCCCTGCAGGGTTTTATTAGAACCGTGCCAGGAGTTCTTTGCTGTGCAAACCCAGCCTCCCTGCGCTCTCTGTCACTGCTTTAGAGACTCCTTCTCGCAGTCCCGCTTGGCATTATGCAGATTTTTGCTCCGTTATCAGCTCTGTTATCAGCTCGATGCTCGGCGTGCTCCCTCCGCCGCCTGCACGCTGGAACAATTTCGATGTCACTCATCAGAGTTAATTGTTCACCTGCCTGAAATCTACGCTGAAACACTCTGGGTGATTGTCGGGTGATTCGAGTTGCTGAAGGCTTGGCAGAGTTTGGCCCAAAGCAGAGCCAAAATCAGAAACAATCAAGTTCAGCTGGTGCAGGAGCACAAGGCACAGAGCTCAAAACCACCGGGGTCATTAAAGGCAGGAGCGAGGGAGAGCAGCAGATGAGGAACCGGCCCCGGTTTTGGTGCTCACATGGCATTGCCACTCCTCCAGTGGCACTGGCAGCCCTGTCCGGTGCCCCCCTGGACACTGGGCCCTTGTCCAAGGAAAAGCCAGGGGCAGAAGCCCCTCCAGCCTCCCCTCCCGGCTCCGGGGGCAGCCCCAGACTGCCTTGGGAGGATTTGCCTTCACTCGTGCTGCAGAGGCAGAACTGTCCCCGCTCCCCATGGCCTCAGGAGCCCTGGATGTGAGGGTAACAACCCGCAGAGACCAAGCTGAAGGCCATCAATAAATAATTAATGCAGCCCTGGTGATGAACGTCTCCTCCTGAGCACTGGGGCTCGTTAAAGCCCCCAGAGGGAGCCGGGAACAAAAGCCACGTACTCGCCGAGTTCAGCCTCTGGATAATGGAGTGGCAAATAGGTCACGCTGCTTAGGAATTTATTTAAAGCAATTTTATTTTGATAATGTCAGCTGTCACCAAGTGCTGCTGGCAGGAATGGTCTCCCGGGTAATTTTTCTTCCTACCTGAGCCAGCCTTGACCCTTGAAATACCAGCTCTGAGGTATGCAGTGCAGCTCTGGGCAGGGCTGGGAGGGGTGGGCACTGTGCATGGTAAGAACAGGACCCGAAAAAGGGAATTTAGCCACCAGCAGCTGGACAAGTTGGCTATCCTTAATTCAATAGTCAGATAAACTTGATATTTGGCTTTATAGCACTGGGGCATCTGAGAGGATTGCAGCTCTCGGGCTCGAGGTGTGCACTGAGAGGAGGAGAGAGCTCTGGGGTGCAGAGGAGAGCACAGATCCCTTGCAGGGCTCAGGGTGGCTGGGGTGACATGTCTGTCTGTCTGTCTGGAGAGAGGGAGGTGATGGTTTGGGAAGGGTTGGGACAGTGAGAGCTCTCCCGGCCAGGGGCTGCTGTCCCTGATTGCTCTCAGCCCCTGCAGCAGCCACGGGAAGCACCTGAAGGAGACCCTGCTCCCTCCTGTCCCATGGTCCCAAAGCTCCCGGGGGACAGAGGAAGTGCTGGAAAACTGCAATAATAATTCCTGTATTCAGAGGGAGGAAAAGAATAATCCAGGAGTTTTGCATTGCCTGACGAACACTTGCAAGATATTACCATTTTTTAAGTAAGTGGGAGCAAATGCACAGGAATGAACATGAGTCTGTCAAAACCAGGCTTTGTTAATCTGATGAATTTCTTTCTCTGGGAGTTTGACTCACCATGGGTGAGGGAAAGGGTCCTTAATGAGCCTTTGATGTCCCTAAACCCAGGCTGAAATGCTCCCTGCCTGCACTGTGGAGGCAGTGTGACTGTGTCAGTGCTGCTCACTGGTGGGACTTTGATTTTCCTTTTTAAACACCAGCACCTGCTGCTCGTATCACCTGGTGCTATGATATTACCAAATAATCATGTTTTAAAAGAAAGGGGAGAGGGAAAAGATGGTGGAAAGCAAGTTTCTCACAGAAAAGAGCCTGCAGAGTGTTCCTTACAGTATCAGAGAGAACAAATGAGCCTTTTTGCTGGACACCCTTGTGCTTCCCACATTTCTCTAGTCATGGCTCATGAATTAATGGTGCGAATTTCCACCTTGGTGTCTGGGGCCTGGTTTCTGAAGAGCTCTGCTCAGCAGAGCTGCAATCTTCGCTTCAGAAGGGAAAAGAAAAGGTTCACTCCCAGATTCTTGGAAAAAAGAACCCTGTCAGCTGTTTATTGATTTATTTAGAAAGCACACACAGCGATGCACGGGGGGGACGGGGATGCAGGAGGGGCGAGCAGAGAGTCCCAGCCCGCAGGGAGAGGATCAGAACATCAGTCTGGGCACCTCTGGGTCAGAACAAGGGACCCCAGAGAGCCCCTGAGGGCCAGGGAGGTGCGTGCCCAGGGCACAGTGCCCCTGTCCCCTGGGGAGGGCTCCGTGCCCCTGCCCGCTCAGGCGATGGTTTCCTTCCTCAGCGTGCGCCGCTGCTGGCAGGTGAGGATGCTGGGGAAGGAGGACTTCCCCTTCGTCCTTGACCTCTTCTTCAGCTTCTTCTGGTGCTTGAGGGAGATCCCCAGCTCCTCCATGATGGCGTTGAAGGACAGACACTGTGGGGAGAGGAGATGGTGTTAGACCCTTCCCAGAGCATGGAGCCCGGCAGAGCTGGGCTGGGACCCTCGGGGGCTGGGGACCAGCCAGGACCCTCGGGGGGCTCAGGAGCAGCCAGGACCCTCGGGGGGCTCAGGGAGCTCCTCGGGAGATGTGGCTGGGGTTGAACAAACCCCTGGGTGTGAGAGGCCACTGCACATCGGGGGTTCCTGCCTGACTCCACTTCCACTGACTTCCCTTTCACTTTGGCTCAGCTAAAGCTGCTTATGAATGTCTTCCAAAATCCCCCACGGGCACATTTGCAATGTTTTGGTGGCTTCACATCCCCAAACTGACCCCTTCTCATTCCTCCCCGACCTTACTGGAGAAAATATCTCATTTTAGATGCCATATGCCTTAGTCACAAAACCCCATGAGCGTGCTGGAGAAAACAAGAGTTTTTGAAGGTTTCTTTGTGGTTTAGTTATTTTCCCCTCATGAAACGAACAGACACTTCTAAAATATAGCCCAGCCCTCAATCTTCTTCTATTCTTTGGTAGGAATCTTTTCAAATATTGTGTGTTGAAGAAAGGAGATAATTACCACAAGAATAAGGGAGATGAATGGCTTGGAAAGAAAGAAGAGATCTTTGTTCTTCCCACCATCACAACATTAACAAAGGCATTTGAGGTAAGTGGAAACATCTTTTAAAATCCACAGCTGGAATAATTACATTTAACACAAAGGAACACAAGGAGCCTTTAGGAGGACGTATCTGTGCAAATGTATACAGGAATAGATTATTTATGTACAAAATCAAGTGATGGCAGCAGCTCTGAGCCCCTTCCCCGAGACTGGCTCTGCTTGGAGCCCCTTCCCTCAGCTTTAATCGAGTTTGTAAAGTCTGGATTACAAAGTGAATCCAGAACTCCGTGGTAAACAGGGACAGGATCCTATTAACCCTTTGAAGGATTGATCAGGCTTATTTTTATTTTCTTTCCCTGTTGTTCTCGCTACCCTCCTATTGTGTTGTGTTTACCCTGAGCCATTGCTCTTTGCAGAGTGCAGACAGGGATGGCTTCTGCAGGGGAAAGAGTGCATTTTACTGCCTCGTTAATAGGCTGGTATTTTAATTTTCTGAGTGGATTCCTATTACCCAGGCTGTGCATTAACCACAAAGCCTTTCACATCCATCCCCACAAAACAGCCCCAGGAAGATCATTGTGGATCTGCAGAGAGATACACAGAACATATTGCTGGGAGGTTTTTAATATCTCGTCTGTGGAGTGCCCAGTGGTTCCACTTCCAACTTAATTTTAAAATAATTGTTATCAGGAAGGCTTCGAGTTATTCTTAGTAAAAATGGTGCAGAGCAGGCACAGCCTCAGCCAGATTGGTGTGGGGTTGGCAGGAAAGCCACGGACAGGGAGCACACCCCGTGGGGAGCCCCAGGACAGGGCCCTCTGAGCAGCACCTGCCAAGCAGCCTTCAGAAAGAGGATGCTGACATTAAAATTCCATTTGAAAGGGTAAGAACATACTGTTCTTTTGTCTCTCGCCCTTCAGGTGGCTCAGACTGAGGCTGCTTTAAAACCCCTTTTTTTTTCCCGTGGCCCAGGTCTGCCCAGAACGAGAGCAGAGTGGGCACAGAGCGATGCCTTTTACAACTTAATAATGAATTTAACATTTTGCTTTCAGCCAGCTTAACTTTCTCATTCTGGCAGTGTCAGAATGCTGCAGGCCATGGCATGTAAAAGGAAATGTCATCCTTTAAAATCAGAATAGGTTCTGCTCTCCATGTGATGTGGGACTCTTCCTCTGTGCCCTTTGGTCACTTCGGCAGCTGTCAAAGCTTAGTCATGAAGCTCCCAAATCCTTCCTTAAACTCCCCTGCAGAGCTCTCTGCTAAGCTTTAGGAGAATTACAGATTCAGAATTGAAAAGAAATAAATAGATAAACATAAAATAAAGTAGAAACAATGAAAAAAAGGAGCTGTAGTCAGGATTTATCAATCTGTTGCTTCTGCTGCTGGGCTACCACTGCAGACAAGACATTGCAGTTGCATTTTAATAATACCCCTCCAGACCAACCAAATAACAACAAAAAAGCCACCCCAAACCCAGCATGCTGTGTTGAAGGGCTGAGAACTGTGAAAATCAAAGGGTGTGGGGCAGGTTTCATTCTGGAAGAACTCCTGAGCAGCTCAGGGACAGAGGAGGAAGTGCAGAAGTCAGGATTTTTCTCCTGCACCCATAGCTGGGACACAGACCTGTGTCACGTGCTGAAAGAAAATTGATTTATCTGTGCACAGAAGGAAAAATATCCAAAAATATCCAAACCAGTTTCTCTTAGTGAGCAAACTGCTGCTGGGGCTCATTAAGGACCTGTGTGAGTATTCTCTCACTGCTGGCACGAGGAGGTCCCCAGAGCAGCTCTCATAACCTGCCAGGGTCTATTGAGCTGTGGCTGTCAAAGCAGTGTGACAGCACCCCAGGGGTCATTTAACTCTTCCCCACTGACAGGAGCTGCTCCTCCGTGCCCTGCTCACAACAGGGAACCAGGAGAGCTGCTCTCCCACATGGCCTGAGCACCAGCCGTGGGTTTTGGTAATGTTCTTTGTGGCTGGCCCTGTCAGGGCCAGCAGGAGCTGCTTAGGAATTCCCTGAGGGAGCTGCTCCCATTGCCTGGGGGACACCAAACCCAGGGAATGGGGCTGTGGACTGACAGCTGGGGAATGTTTCCACAGTGAGTGACAGGAACGCTTGGACCCAGCACTAATGTGAGGAGCAATTACAAAACTAGTCCAAGCTGCAGCCCAGAGGATTTCCCATGTGGAGCATTGAGGGAGATAAACACATTAGGCATCTTCCTTCTCCTCTGAGAGAAGCTGAATTTAATTAGTTTTAAGTCTCTTCTAATGGGAAGCTGCAAATAAAAAGTGCTTTCTTGAATCAGGTATTCAGAGGACCTAGTTCAGGTCTTTGCTGGCAAGAATGAGCATTTTATGGAGAAGCAAAGCTTTTGGGGCCCTGTTCAAACAAGTTAAGAGACCATTCTGAGTAAGACAATTTGCTGCAGCATCTGGAGTGGAGCATAAACTCTGAGTCCTGGATGAGCAGAGGAGAATTGGTACAGCCAAGCTGTGAGCAGCACAGCTTTGCCACAAAACCCTAAAAACTGGAACAGGGATGAGAGGAACCCCCAGGGACAGAAAGCATCCGGGGGTTCACACTTGGGGTGTGAAGGCATCCACCCCAACGTGTCCTGACTGCAGCAGAGGGCAGACATGGCCCCAGGAAAACAGAGCAGGAACTTGTTTGATGAGCAGGAGCTCCACTGGGCAGGAAAACATAGAACAGGGGTGAGGGGTGGCAGATGAGCCAGTGAGACTGCTGGGAAGCTGGGATACAGTGGGACACAGATAAAAGGGTTTGGAAGCGCTGGGGTTTGCTGCAGTTCATGACATCCCACGAGCACTCTGCACTTCTGTGCACTCTGTGCATCTCAAATTGTCAACATGTGTTTTTTGGTGGCAAAACCACAGCCCAGCCAGCCCCTTGTCCCCTGCCCTGTCAGTCCCCAACAGGCTGAGGGCTGGAGGAAATCCAAGTGTTGTCCTTCCAGGGTGTAAAACACATCCAGTGCCAGCCTCCTGCACAAAACATCCCACCAGGGGCTCAACGTGCAAAGCAATGCCAGGGCTTTGCTGTCTGGGCTGAATTGATACCTCCATTGTCCCACAAAAGAGTTTTCTCTGTTGCAAATGGATGTCATGAATTGCTCAAACAAGACAGAGGAGCTGCTCTGCCAGTGGCTGTGCGGGCGTTGCCTGAGGGTGCTCCTGTTGAATGTTCTTGAGGTGACATGGCATAAAATTTACCTGATGGCTCTGATTTTGTGCTGTGATAGTTACTTGCAGGCTTTGACTAATGAATTTTAAATGGAGGGATTAAAATTCATTAAATATTGACACAGGGAATAAGAGATGCCAGCTCGACATCTCTGGCTGACTGTAAGGGGGGTGGGGGAGCTAAGGGAGCCCTGCAGGGTGGTGGGGAGGGTCCTGAGGCGCTGCCTGACCCCCCCTGCAGCAGAGACCGAGCTGAATGCTCGCCCTGCTGTCAGTGATGAGGCTGCCCCTGCTCAGCTGGGGCTGGCGAGGAGATGGAAAGGAGGTAAACCATTTTTCTTACCTGAAGCGTGTGCACGACCCCAGGAAATGACAAGGTGACAATTGCACATGGGAGACTGTGACAATTCTGCAAGGCCACTAGGCTGCCCTGCTGGCCGGGGGGGCAATTATTTAAATACACGTTTAAACTGCCCGGATTTGGGGGCTTTGGCCATTTACATAGAGCGGTTTATGGGCCGGGTTAACCCTTTCGGGGCTGAGCCCTGCCTGGCTCCCCGGACACACCTTGGTCCCTCCTGACTACACGGTGTGGATCGAGGGCTGCGCTCGGATCCCTCGCTCCTCCCGGATTAACTTGCCACAGTCTAACTCCGTGGATAAGGTGGTGCCCGAGGTGGAGTTGGACGGGTGGGGTTGCTTACACTGCAGTCCGTAAAAGAAACAAAAGGCCTTGCATGCAAGAGAAGAGAAATGGAGAAAGTAAATAAATGAACGAAGCAAAACCGAAAACAAGCGTGAGAATGATTCGAAAGCCATTTAAATCAAAAGAGACTCCGCTTATGGAAACAGAAAAGTCACAGATTGTATTCAACAATGCTTTGGATTAGCTGAGTGATAACACACCCTGCACAGCATTTTCCATCTAAGCTGCTTATTTCAGCAGGGAAAGGAGAAAACAGTCCCAGAGAAACCGGAGAGGAACACTGGAATCACTGGCACTGTGCTCTCTGTGAAAGTGCTTCTGGAAGAGAAGCAGGAGGTGCCACATTAACTCACTTAATGACTCTAATTATTAAGGGATGCCTAGCTGCGCAGCAGCAGTGCGGGTGCAGAAATGGGGGTGTGCACACACACGTGTGTTATTCACCCCGCATATTGCTCGATAAATTAATAATTAGCTTTACGTCTGCTTCAGTCCTGCCTTCAGGGAGGCACTGCCTTGCACGGCCTCCTGAGAAGTTTCCAGGATATTCTGCACCGTGTTAGCACTTGAGCTAAACATTTTAATTATACTAAGTACTTTAATTAGCTGTAACTGTTCTCCAAAACGTGTTTGAATAAAAGATCTCCCGAGACACGAACAAAACAAAGGTGCCAATACATTCTTTATGCATTTTGTGCTAAAACGGCCCTGCCTCTTTCACGGGGCTGGCGGTTCTCTAAAAGGGTGTTTACACTCGATTTTAAGGATTGATCCTTTCTCACAAACCCCTCTAACGCTCAAGGCATGATTTACACACAGCATTTCCTTTGTTTTCCCTCTGCCCTTTTTAAATTGCTCGTTACACTTCAGTTGAGCTACAAGCAGAATTTCTTTGGCTCCATAATCTTACTTTACAGGGGCATCTATCACCTCTCAGTAGTTCCTCCTGCTTTGAAGTGCATCCTTCAGCACAGCTTGTAAACCCCTGGCTCTGAAAAGAAGATGCTTCCTAGAGCAAGAGGAAAATGCCTCTTGGGATTCGGATGTGCTTTCCTGTGTGACTCGAGGGGCTCGTGTTGATGCCCCATAAAAACGCAGCATAAACCCAGTGGGTTTTATTCCTTTCCGGTGTAATTTATGCTCCGAGTCTTTAAGTTCAAGAAGAAAGGGTTTGAGGAATGAACTGCCCTCGGTCGGCACTGCCCTGCTAAGCAGCACTAATTGGACTTCCCTGCCCTTATCAATAACTCATCTGTCCTTGGAGGAGCTGAGCAGCAGGAGGTGCCCAGGGCAGCAGGGAGGGCTGAGCTGCAGGGCCAGGGCAGGGCTGCTCACCTGCTCCTTATGGCACTAATGGGGCCCTGGGGAGGCACTGCCCTGCTCCTACTGATAAATCCCGGGCAGGGCTGCCTCACCTGCTCGATGTCGCTGTTCTTGCGCGATTTGTAGATGAACTCGCCGATGGCCACGAAGACGGAGAGCACCAGCCCCGCGGCCAGCACGATGAAGATGCCCCCGATGTTCTCCACGCCGAGGGCGCTGGCTTCCTTGCTGTCCTCCTCGGGGCAGCCATTGCCTCGCCACCACTTCTCCTTCATCATGTGCAGCTTGCCCTCCTCCTGCAGCTGCAGGATGGCGATGGTGATCTTGTCCCTGTACGGGGACCCTGCGGGGGACAGCGAGGCCAGGGCTGCGGGAGAGCTGCCGGCAGGCAGAAGCGCTCCCGTGTCACAGCAGCGATGTTCCAGGAGGTAAGGGGAATCTCTGCTCGTGTCTGCCCTGGGGGCTGGGAAGCACAAGGCTCGGCTGGTGCAGTTATTTGAGCATTCACGGTAATTTTAGGGTCCCCTGGTGATGTTTATTTGAGCCTCGGCAGTGGGTTTTCTTGCTAAGTCATTCCTCCACATCAAATGTGAGTATTACTGTGGGGATTTCTGCTGTGCACCCCTTCCATTGACTTCGGCATCTGTTGGCTCTTCCTGCGGCATGTAAATGAGTGCCTGCCCCGGAGGAGCCTCCCAGACACCTTCTCCTCTCCTTTACACCACCCGCAGGATGACCACAATTCATCTGGAGGGTCACAGGCACCTCCATATTTCTGCACGGGCTTTTAGAGTCCGTCAGGAGTGCCTGGAGAGCTGCACTGGTGGTGGTTTATTGGTGAGCTCTAACACCACCCACAAATCCATCTGCACACCTCGGTGAATATTCAGGACATTACCCATGGCCTCTGAGCTACTAACAGACCTCTCAGGCCAATTAAATGCAGTTATCTACTTTCTCAGCAGTCTCCCAAGGAACTGGGAAGAGCTTTAGTGCTGCAGTTACCTGTGCCAGCACTGGCACTGATCCTGGAGTTAAACCTGCCCTGACACACCACAGAGCCCCACAATCACTGAGGGTGGAAAAGAGCTGAGATCACAGAGTCCAAGCTGTGCCCCATCCCCACCTTGTCCCCAGCCCAGAGCTCTGAGTGCCACCTCCAGCCCTTCCTGGGACACCTCCAGGGATGGGCACTGCAAACCTCCCTGGGCAGTTCCAATCCCTGAGCTCCCTTTCCATGGGGAAATTGATGCAGTTAAATGACTCTAACTGCACTGCAGTATTTTACTTGATAAAAGTATACATTTACTCTGATAAGAGAATACATTTCCTGGATTCAGGAGCTCTCCTCCCTGTTTCTTTGGGAGCCATAAGGTGTTGTCCTGCTCTCTCACTGGGAATTCTGGGGTGCCAGGCTTTCCCCTGCTGCAGCAAATGCCCTGTGGTTTTACATTCCCCTGCAGGCCAGTTAAGCCTTGCTGAAACTTTGGTGTTAAGGGGCACGGACAAGCCTTTTTTGTCTTTTTTATTTTCCATACAGCCTCTGCAATCAATACTCTTCAGTGTTATGAGAGGAATAACAGAGCCTTGGGGGTCCCTCTGAATAGTGGCAGGTTTATCTTGTTTATGAAATGAGTTGTTTATGTGGTGCTTGATGGTGCTGGATTATTCCACAGTGCTTGGGGATATCCATTCCCCTGAATTTTGCAGGTTTTCTTAAGAAAAATATAAAGGTGCACTTCTCATACAAGAAACATCTTATAAATATATTTCACAGCTGCATTTCCAATGGCTGCACTGTCTCTGAGCAGTGCCATCTGTTCCAATTATTCCTTCATTGTTCTTGGTTTAGAGTGTGGCAGCTTTATAACCACAAGGAAACTCTCGCCGTGAGTTTGTCATTCTTGGGGATTTTAGCTTTTGCTTCACTTTCCTCAGGGTGCCAAGGCTGCTCTCACACATCCAGGGGAAAAAGCTACTTGGGATGTCATGTCTGTGACAATCTGAGGTGCTCAGCACCACAAGGGATCACAGTTCCCAGTGCAGGGCTGGTTCTGCCTTACAGATACCTGCTCTGCCAAGCAATGGATGAACCCATCCCCACTTGGACAGGGCTTGGAGCAGCCTGGGACAGTGGGAGGTGGTCCCAGGGGTGGCACTGGATGGGCTTTGAGGTCCCTCCCAGCCCTAACCCTTCTATGGTTCTGTAATTCTCTGAACACAGGACAAAATTGTGCTCCCCTGTGCCAGTGGTTCACAAGTGCACAGCACAAGAATCTGACACAATTTCTAATGCTCTGCAATGAGAAGATCTCAGAACGGGCACTGGACATGCTAGAAAACATCTACCAGAGAGTTCAGAGAGACTGGGAGTCTTAAAGCTCTGCCTTAAAGGAGATGAGTTTCTGAGTTATTTTATGACCTCAGAGCAACACCCAAGAGCAGTGAGGGTCAACAGCAAAGTTCTGCACCAGGGATTTCAGTGTTTTGAGTAAGCAATTTTCTCTGGGGAAAATACAGAATCCTGGAATGGTTTGGGTGGGAAGGGAGCTTAAAGCCCTCCCAGTCAGGTGGGCAGGGACACCTTCCACTGTGCCAGGCTGCTCCCAGCTCCAATGTCCAGCCTGGCCTTGGGCACTGCCAGGGATCCAGGGTCAGCCACAGCTGCTCTGGACACCCTGTGCCAGGGCCTGCCCTCCCTCCCAGGGAACAATTCCTTCCCAACATCCCCTCTCACCCTGGCTTTGTCAGTGGGAAGCCATTCCCTGTGTGCTGGGATCCCAGGCCTGGCTGACTCGGGGTGTGCTGGGCAGCAGCTCAGCCCCAGAGCCCTTACCGATGGGGGTGCCCACGCCGTAGCCCTTGGAGTCGATGAGGCCCCCGATCTGGGTGAGGTTGCAGTTCCTCTGCGTCACGTACTCGATGCTGGTGGACTCCATGAGCAGGGCGTAGTCGGTGGTGAGCACTCTCTGGATGCCCTCGTCGTTGTTCTTCACCAGCGCCGTCTGCTGCCGGCTGCTCATGAACGCCCACATCTTCTCGTACGTAGAGATTTTGGATTTCTGCGGGGCAGAGCGGGGCATGGGATCACACCAGCACCCACACTGCCCCTGCCGAGGGCTCCTCGGCCTCCCCAGTGCCAGTGCCACGTTGGAAGGGGCAGGGAATTGGTGCTGGGTTTTCACCTTTTCCTTTCCTCTGCCCTACCTTGAAGAAGGTCATGGTGGATCCGTCCCTGACAGCCCCGTACTCTATCTTGGTTTGCTTTGCCAGGTCATCGGCTGAGTCGATGGGGGATTCCATCCTCTCCACGGTCAGGAAGGCAGCCAGGTTGGCAGTGTAGGATGAGATTATGATTAAGGTGAAAAACCACCATATTCCTCCCACTATTCTGGTGGAAAGAGCTTTGGGCATCAGCTCTGATCCTGTTACAACACCATCAAAACAATGGCATTAAGATGAGGCTGGAGGATCCTTTCCTGACACCACAGACTGGTTCAGGCACACAATGTTTTTATGAGCTGTAGCATGATAAAATGATTCCAACACTAATCTCAGGGATGCACAGCTGACATTTACAATGGTAACACACGGGGAGGGGATGTGTGCTGTGAGACATGACAGATGGAATTATCCTAGAGCCCCTCACCTCTCTGAGCTAACCATCCTTGTGACATTAACCTCGTGCATCCCCAGCAAGCTACTCTGCTGTTTCTGTCTGCTCCTGGAGTCCCTCTGTGCCCCTTCACTGCAACTGGCTTTGTAACCAGAGCTCTTCAGCAAACTGCTCCCAGCTCCCTGGCAGAAACACCTCACAGGAGGAGCCTGCCCCGTGCCTGCAATGGCACATTAGCACCCACAGGGAGAGGGATGCAGCTCCGGGGGCCTGCACTGCCCCCCAGCTCAGCCCCCACGCTCCCAGCAGTGTGTGCTTCCCACCTGAGAGAGCAGAGGCTCCCTGGGCACCTCCCTTGGATGCTCTGGGCAGTGCACTGAGCTCTCCTCAGTGCTGAGCAGGTTTGAGCAGGTCTGTGCCACTGCCACAAACCCCACAGAGCAGCAGGTGCTACCTGCACTGAGATGGCTCTGGGCAGCTCGGGTAACCTCCATTTCTTGCTGTTCCCAACCATTCTGAGGTGCATTTCCTGCTCTTTCTTGGGGGGCCCATCCCCACTGAATTCTGTCTGTGATGTGGGCTCCAAGGATCTGGTTCAGCAAAGCTCATAGGTTGCCACCTGAGGACTTTTGACTTCAAAGTTAAGTTTTTGCATAAATATTTTGCTGATGAGGGATGGAGTTAAGAAAATACTTAAGTGCCTGTAAACAGAGGGCTCAAGGCTAAAGCTTTTGATGTGACAAATGTCTTTTTATTACTGGAAAACACATGGGCATGTTATGTCTCCCCAGCTATTCAGTGAGTTCTGAAAGAAATTTCAGCTTGTTACAGAGAAGGTTTGGAGACTTTGCAAAAGCTCTGACTGTGACTTTTGGGGCAGAGACCGAAAGGGTAAAACCTTCCCCACCAACCAGCAAGCAGATTTGGCTTTGTAAACACAGAGCTGTGTCTCTTAAAGGTCAGAGCTAAGCTTAGCCCAAGGGTTGGAGTGTGTTGACAGAACTGCCACACAGCGAGAGCACTCTGAAGGCAAAACCTCTCACTTGAAATTTTCCAGACCAACTGGAGCTGTTTCCAGAGCTGCAGCTCTGTCTGGGTTTGTCTTTGGGCTCCTGCTGTACTTTCTTGCTTTTCAGATTAGGTTGTTTTTGGTTTTTTTTTTTCATAAAATGAAATATTTCCTTGTTGCTCTCTCTTCCTAAGCTGGGGTTGAACTGCAAAAGCTGTGCTGATTCAGGTCATCCTGAAGGAATTCTCTCCTTTAAGCTTAGGCAGCCAAACAAATGGAACTCCTCCTGCTGGCCCCTGGTACTGTGCCACACACATGGAATGTGCCAGCACTGCTCAGGAGTGGATGGAAAATCCCTGGTGCTGCATTTGTGGGGGGAGATGCCAAACCTCCAGAGATTTCCTGAAGCAAAATGATGCTTGTGGGGAAGAACAGGTTCAGGTCACCAGGCTCTGAGCACCAGAGGTGGTAATCCTGCACTGAGTGACTGCTCTGGGGGCTGAGAGCAGCCCCTGCTCCAGGCTGAGCCCAGTGGGGCAGGCTCTGTTTGGTGCCCACCTTTCTGAGTGCCTCGGCTCCAGCAAAAAGCACTGGTTTGCTAATGGTTTCAATGGTTTGTCATTGAATTAAAGAGTGGCCTGGGCTGCAAGGGACCTTAAAGATCCCCCAGTGCCACCCCTGCCATGGCAGGGACACCTCCCACTGTCCCAGGCTGCTCCAAGTCCCAATGTCCAGCCTGGCCTTGGGCACTGCCAGGGATCCAGGGGCAGCCACAGCTGCTCTGGGCACCCTGTGCCAGGGCCTGCCCACCCTCCCAGAGAACAATTCCTTCCTAATACCAAATCTAAACCTACTCTGTCCGTCTGAGTCCATTCCCCCTTGTCCTGTCCCTCCATGCCTTGTCCCCAGTCCCTCTCCAGCTCTCCTGGAGCTCCTTTGGGCTCTGAGCTCTCCCTGGAGCCTTCTCCTCTCCAGGTGAGCACCCCTAACTCTCCCAGAGGGGCTCCAGCCCTGGAGCAGCTCCGGGGCCTCCTCTGGGCTCTCTCCAGCAGCTCCACATCCTCCTGCTGTTGGCCCCAGGGCTGGGGCAGCTCTGGGTGGGCTCTCACCTGGGCACAGGGGCAGAATCCCCTCCCTGCTGCCCAGGCTGGGGGATCAGCCCAGGATCTGCTCCATCCCTCGCTCCCCTGGTGCTCTCTGCCCCTGCTGCTCCCTCCTGCCTGTCCCTGGCTGAGCTGGGCTCTGGGGACAGCTCTCCTTCCTGCCCCTGACAGCTTCCCTGCATGGAGTGGATGAAATGTGCCCTGTTTGGATGCTTTCAGAGGATGCAAACACATCTGAGACTTCCGGGGGAAAAACAGGGGAAGCAGCATCTAAATCAAAATGTTGCCAGCAAGACTCGGGGGCAGAGACAATACTTGCTGAAGTCTCTCTAGTGCCTTTTTTTGGCAGACATGACAGCCAATCCTGATCCAGACTTTGCTCACGCTCTGTAGAAAAGAGAAAGTCTGATCATCACATTTTAAAATTGAATCACAAGTGGCTTCCAGTCAAGCATAAGGAGCAGCTGCTGCCGAGGAGGAGGAGCGCAAGGCTGGACCCAGACTTCCACCACCACTCACATCATGTCCAAACTCTGCACGTGACCATGATGCACAGACAATCACACCACAAGTTTGCACATGGAAACATTTGTGTTGCCTTACAAATGTTGGTTGGGGATTTTTTTTTTTTGGTTCTTTTTTTTTTCCTTTCTTTCTTTCTTTCTTTCCTTTTTCTCTGTTTCTTTGTTTTTGTTTTGAATCTCCTTAAAAGACAAGCAGAGTCTGGTTGGGGCTGACTGTCATGTACCCAAGGTAGTGGTAACGAGCAGACACTGCATCCCACAGTTTGCTGTGGATGATGGTAAACTCCAAAAAAGGCAGGACAGGAAACACAGAATCCTGGGGCACTTTCACACACAGGGCAACCACAGTTAGGGACACACACCTGCCTGATACTGTAAAACCTCAGCCTGTGTTTTACTGACAGATTGGAAGTAAAACAAAACCAAAAAGCTCCAAAACAAAGCAGAAATGCTCTTCTTTCATCCGACCTCCTTCAAAGCAATTTCTGTGGGGAAGCTCTATATCCTCCCAATACAACAATGCACCACTAAAAGCAAGTGCATCTGAGGTACAATATGAACTTTATTCTCTACCATATCTAGGAAAAAATCCTTTTTGTTTTTATTTTTTTTTTTTTTTACTGCTACTCATGTCTGTTAAAGAGGAAAGGATAAACTGTACCTGTATGAATGCAGAGATGGTTTTACATTCCTTACTTAAATGTTTAAGAATTTAATACCAAGGTACTGCTGGGCTTTGCCTTTTTGGTTGTCGTGGAGTGGGGTCTTTTTTGTTCAGCTTTGATTCAGCTTGAAAGATTTGTCAGAAATAATTTCCTCTCTTTTCAGTGGACCCCAGTTTTGGTGACAAGTGATTTAATTGGAAACCTTAGAACATAAATGGCATAAACAAATGTGTTTAGTACACGGGTCTATTTGAGTTCCCACATGGAGTAAGCTTCACTGCCCCTCCTTGGCACCTGAGTAAAATGTCAGCTCTTTCCAAAATCATCAGCAACGGGAGCTTGTGGCTGGGTTAAGTTAAGGCTTCTGGGGTTGGATGCATTTACAGAGGGATGGGACTCATACCTGCAGAAAAGCCATAGAAAACAAGGGTTTGGTGTTGGTTTTAAACAATGTGTTTGACAAGTGCCTACAAACTCAACAACCCTTCTGGAGAAAGAGCATCTTTCCTTGTTTGGCAGCTGGAACAGCTCTCCTAGGGCAGCTAAGGCTGTTTGTGTTGGGACAGAGCCCAACATTTTCCTGTTGCCAAACCTCTTATACCAATAAACTCAACCTCAGTGTGAAGCACTTCATATCTCTCTTGCAATTAATTCACATTTCAGCGGCAGAACTCCTGTGTGGTCCTGTCTGCTCCCCTTTCTCTGAGGTGCTTGCCCTCCTTCCCCCTGCTCGGGGTGGCACAGGCTCCCCTGTGGCAGTGGCACGTGGCTTTGCTCCCCTGGGCTACTCTGGGGGTGTGAGATCAGGTTTTACAGTACATGCTGCATTTACAGAGGGTGGAGTTTACCAGCACAGAAGCCCTTGAGCAGACTGTGGGACGTGTGCGAGACCGAAGTGTAACCGGTGTACCTTGCTGCATGAGAGCTCCAACTCCAAACCAGAAACTATTTAGTAAAGTAAAATTGTTTTCCACCACGTCTGAGTCTGGGTTGCACGGGTGGGGGTTATACCACTCGTATGGTGTAAACCTGTGGCAGTCAACAGAAACAGTCTGTAAACATCAAGCAGAGGACACACAGCAAACCTGCTGAGCAGCGAGCCCGGCACGGAGCAGGGAAGGGCAGGGAGGGATGGGATGGGATGGGATGGGATGGGATGGGATGGAATGGGATAGCCAGCAGAGAGCTGGGATGGAGGGATGGAATGGGATAGCCAGCAGAGAGCTGGGATGGAGGGATGGAATGGGAAAGCCAGCATGGGAGAGCTGGGATGGAATGGGATAGCCAGCAGAGAGCTGGGATGGAGAGATGGAATGGGATAGCCAGCAGAGAGCTGGGATGGAGGGATGGAATGGGATAGCCAGCAGAGAGCTGGGATGGAATGGGATAGCCAGCAGGGAGCTGGGATGGAAAGATGGAATGGGATAGCCAGCAGAGAGCTGGGATGGAGAGATGGAATGGGATAGCCAGCAGAGAGCTGGGATGGAGGGATGGAATGGGATAGCCAGCATGGGAGAGCTGGGATGGAGGGATGGAATGGGATAGCCAGAGTGGGAGAGCTGGGATGGAGAGATGGAATGGGATAGACAGCAGAGAGAGCTGGGATGGAGGGATGGAAATGGGATAGCCAGCAGGGAGCTGGGATGGAGGGATGGAAATGGGATAGCCAGCAGGGAGAGCTGGGATGGAGGCTGGCCCAGGACATCCCGCAGGGAGCGGGGATGGAGGCTGGCCCGGGACATCCCGCAGGGAGCTGGGATGGAGGCTGGCCCGGGACATCCCACCGGCCTGTGCCAGCGATGGATGGAGGGCACACTGCCGGGCCCGGCACGGCGCTGCTGCTCCTCTCCTCCCTGGCACGGCCCCGCCGCTCCCTGCCCAAGGCTGCTCCTGGAGGCGCTCCGGGAGCAGGGGAGGAGCAGCCTCTCTCTGCGGCAGCAGCCGCTGCCCATCGCTCCCAGCATCGCCGGGCACGGAGCTGGCCGGGCTCCAGCAGCACTGGGAGCAGCCCCCAGCCCGGGGGTCAGCACTGGGAGCCCCTCTGGAGCGGTGCCCACCCGGGAGCAGCCCCCAGCCCCAGGAGCTCCCCGCTCTCCCGGCTGCGGGGGCCGCACGGGGTGGGCGCTGCGGGGAAGGGGCTGCAGGGGGGTCCCTGGAAGGCTCCGGGCTAAGCACACACGCAGCAGGAGCTCCCCAAGGCCTGTTCCCCCAGGGTGCCCGCTCTGGCTCCCCAGTGCGGCGTCGCTTCCTCGTGGAGGGTGTGAATGCAGCTCTAATTGACAACCTCACCCAACACTCTAATTACTGTTGCGACAATATAATTATGCATTGTATTTATGCACGGTTGCGAGCGGAGTGCCTTGCTTAGCTGGAGTAATGAAGTCAGGTAATAATGAACCCGTTAATTGGCAGAGGATGTAGCTTAGGATGCCATCAGCCGCACAATACCCAGGAGAGTAGCAAAGATCATGACAAAAGACAAAGTTTTCAGGTTCAAGTTAGAACAGTTCTGCATGCACCCATGACAAGAAAAGCAATTCCCAGGTTATGTTTCAGATTCGTGCTGGAATAGTGGAAGCAGGTGCTGTGGAGTGAGCAGGCTGTTCCCAGCTCAGTCCATGCCCACCCAGGGAAACACATCCCCAGCGAGAGACCCCCGTGAGGACCAGCAGGTTGCCAACAGCCCTAGGAGTGGAGAGTTCACACGGGGCAGGAAGAAGAATAAATCCCTCTGCCTGGCCTGCCTGGGAAGCCCAGGGCTGGGATTCTGCAGGGTTTCAGAAAACCACCATGCTCAGTGAGCTGGACACAAACGTCTCTGTCACGGAAAGAGCAAGGGAGCCACTGCCGGAAAGTGGCCATGAGGTTCTGGCAGCAAAGCTCTGTCTTCCAGACTGGGGAGGTTTTTCTAGCCCTGGGTATATGTTTCAATGTGTTAGCAGTGTCTGTCTCTTTTTCACCTCAAAACAAAAGCTGATTTTGTTCTCGTGCTCCTATTGCTGAGCTGAGCTCTGGTTTACAGCTCAGCAGAATTCACTGCTCAGACCTCCTGTTTTCCTGGCCTTTTTCCCCATGGTTTTCTCCCTCTTCAGCAGCAGCTGTGCTGAGGTTTCTGATAAAGGCGAGATGCTCAAGGTCACCCAGGCACCTTTTCCCACAGGCTCTGTGTGACATTATTGACTCAGCTACTTGGCTCTACCTTCCCTGACGTAACAGCACAGCTGACATGGCATCAGCAGAAAGGGAAATTTTGGCAGAAAACACCTCGTTCATCCACTGGCAGTGCACTTGGAACAGAGCTTTGCCAGCCTGCAACCCCTCACCGTGATAAAAACGTCAATGTTTGAGTTTAAAAATTAATGTAACAATGACAGGGCTACGTAAGGCTCAGAGACAAATGAGAAATTATTCAGCTGCTGAAAAGCTGAAAGAAATGACAGGAGGATTATACCAGCCTGTGCAAATTATTCCCAAGTATTTGTTTTCCAGGAACTGATGTCAAAATGTGCGTAGCCATTTAATTTACTGTGGCAGCGCTGAGAAGAGCATGGGTTCTGGGGTTATTAAAACCAACTGATATTTGCTGAAACACTTTGCAAATCTTACAGAAATCTTGATGTGTTTGGATCATGGACGAGTCTCAATGTGGGTTGCAAGAGCTGCTTAGCTTACAATGTCTAAATCCAAATGAACAGGATTTCACTTCCTGAGCCCGTGCAGCTGAATGTAAGCAGGCACTGCTGTCCAGCAGCAGCTCAAGGGAAGTGTTTGTGCTCCCTCCCACTGCCCCGAGGTGGAGAGGGCTGGGGGATGTTGTCAGCCTTGGCACAGGGCTGCAGAAAAGTCAGTGTGTCAGAGAGGAGCAGATCCCAGATGAGTCATGGCTGAGATCATGGGTGGTGTACAGTGGAGTTATTATTGATGGTACAGTGAGGCACTGCAGGAGCCTGGGGAAGTCGAGAGCAATCGTACAGGGCCCCACAGCTGCCAGGGAGGGATCAGCTCCTGTTTCACCTCAGGCCACCCCTGACCTCTCCTCCTCCAATTCACAGGACAACCTCAGCTGGAAAACACCCCTAAGGTTGGACCTCCAGCAAAACCAGGTTCACCTTTTGGTTTTTTCACCTTTGAACTGTGTGCACCGTGAGAGGAAAAGGGAAATGCCTATGTGCTCCTAACAAACTGCTTTTCAGCACGGATCTGCTGCTCCTGGTGCATCCTGTTGGGTATTTCTCTTGGAACAGCCCTTAGGGAAAGCAAAACCTCAGGGCAATGCACAAAAGGGACAGCAGTGTTGGTGAGGAAATACTGAGCCCTTGCAGGAAGGTTTTAGGACTGGCTAGCCCCTTGGTGTGAGAACCCTGTGCCCCACACCTGCGAGGCGAGAGGCTGTGGGGGCACCCCAAACTCTGTCCTGGCCTTACCTGGCGATGACAAAGAGGACACAGCTGACTCCGAGGCAGGCCAGGAGAACATACATCCAAATATCCGGGGAGAGAGGGTTGAGAAAGGAGAACACCCCGGGGTTGGTCCCGTTGGGCTTGCGGTACAGGATGCTGATCCCCAGCGTCATGAAGGGCTTGGAAAAGTCAATCACCTTCTCTCTGACATAGGTAATGGTGAGAGGAGCAACAGCCAGGTCAGCTTTCTGGGAACACAAAAGGGAAAACACTCATCTCCTGCATGCTCAGCAAGCCCACCACAATTCCCTCCATTTTTTCCCCAAGTATTAAAAAACCCCCAAATTTGGCCCAAAATTGACAAAATTTAACATTTCTGGGGTATTTTGGGGGTGTGACAGTTCTCTCTTTTTTCATGGCAGGGGACATTTGGGACACAGCCACTGATGGAGGTTTCCCCCCAACACCTGCAAACTGTTCACTGAGCAGCTCCTGCTCTGATGGGTGAGGAGAACACACAGCAGTGGCTCTGGAAGGGGAAACCCACAGCAAACACTGCATCTATAACATGCCCCAGGTGAAAGGAGAACAGAGGGAGCAGGGTTCAGCCTCACATGATCTATGAGCTCCTTGACCATCCCGTTCCACTCTCCCTTGTCATTCTGGGCCCCATATTTGCCGTCAGAAACGAGCTTGACCTCGTAGATGAAGCCTAAAATGTTCGACAGCTCCTTGAGCAAGTCCAGGCAGTACCCCTCGAATCTGTCATTGCCATACAAGGGCTTGTCAGACTTCTTGTACATCACGTAGGGATCTTCCTGCAGGGAGAGAGCCCACGGGCAGTGAGAGGCTTCGGATTGGAGCAGTTTCCCTACACGGTGGTGATGTTTCCCAAAGGGATTGCGAGTACAGGGAAACCAGCAGTGCACCCTGTGCATTAAAAGCTGTTCTAGGTGTGTTAACAAACTCACTGAATGAATCAGTGATGAGCATAAGGGCCCTAATTTTCAGTGGAATGGACCATTTGTGGCTCCCAGGAGCTTTAATTCCAGCTGTGCCCAGCAGCTCCATCTCAGACCCAGGGTCTGGACCCTACATTGTCCCACTCCAAGGGACAGGAAGGGATACTGATGGAGAGAGGATCCTAAATAACAGAGAAAAACCGTAACACTTGGTATTCTGTGAAAAATAAGTCTTTGCTGAGAAAAGTCTTCAAATGAAGGAAAGAGGGGATGGAAAACAGCAAAGGCAGATTGCAAAATACACTGTTCTTTTACTTCTTACAGGATTTTGGATAGAAGAAGATCTGGGCAAGCAGTTTAATGTGGCAAAACACCTCTGGCTATAGACAAGTAGTGTGGAAGGAAGCCTTTGAGCTCTTTCCCTCCTCCTGAGGAATTAGGCAGAGCAATTGAAAAATAAAGTGGCATTACTGGGCAGGCAGGCAGACGGAGGCAGAGCAGCTCCCGAGCACCCAGCTACACCTTTTCCACTCCTCACAGGAAGAACAAGGACTCAATCTCTCTGTCTGCTGCTTGCCCCTTGCTTTGGGCCCTCTCTGTCTCATTTGCAGTAAAACAGAGGATGCATGAGCACTGAGTGCAGGGCTGAGTGCTTGTGTGTGTTTGCTCTCCTGGGAGGAAAAGTGCGCAGGGTTCATCTCTGAAACGCTGGAGAAAGCAAAACAGTTCTGGAGGCAGAGGTTCCCAGGAGTGTCCCCCTGGCACTGGGCTGGTTTTGAGTCAGGGTGTGTGGATCCTGAGCCTAAGCCTAAGGACTGGGGAGCCTTACCAGGATGGTGGTGACGATGAGCGTGCGGTTGGCCAGGGAGTCGGTGATGTTGGTGGAGCGGTCCTTGTTGCTGTCCGTCATGTTAAGGCCACTGTAGGAGTTCCAGACCCCAATCTGCACAGAGGAGAGAGGGTGGGAGGCTGCCCTGATCCCCTAAAGCCCTAAAGCACCGGCCTTGGGGCTCTCAGGCAGGGACAGAGTGCTGGAGGAGCTGGGAGGTGCAGCAGCACCATGGGCTGGTTTGGGACCCCCAGGGAATGACTACAAAAGGCACAAATGCAAACCCAGGAGCAGTGAGAGTACGAGGCTTGGCAGTGCAGTGCTGGGGAGGCCAACTGCCTGCTAAAGTGGAACATGTTGGCTTTGTTTCCTGCTAAAAAAATGTCAAATGTCTATTCTTATGGGTTTTTTGAAGATTTTTTCACCGTGGCGGAGTTGAGACATGTGGCAAGACCTCTCTGTGCTGATGGAGCAGGTTAAAAGCTGAACAGCTACACTGGGGCAGGCTGCTGGGTGCACCAGCCTTTTGCTTGCCCTGTGCCTTCAGCAGGTTTAGCAAGGATTGTTCTGTCATTCCCGGACTCCTGCATATGCCAGAGCCATCAAGGTGATAGCGTTTCACACCCCAGCAGTGTTTGTTCAGCAAACATCCGCGGCCAAAGGCAAATTCCTTTCTAGTCCCGGAGACTGAAAGCTTCCAGTATTTACTGCCCAATCCAAAGCCTCTGGGGAAGATCTGTGCGATTTCAGAGGATTTGGATCCGTGCCTCGTGGGGGCAGAAATTATAACCACGTGATTTATCCAGCTCAATATTTACCCAACTTCAATGCATCTGGAAGCATCTCCAGTGTCTTTGCCCTTGGATTTTCGTGCCCAGCCTGGCTGAGGGCTGGTGTGAGGTGCTCCAGTTTGGTTTGCTGCTCAGGCAGTTTGGTTTGTGCTGGGCTTTGTGGAGAGCACAACCACTTCAAACAATCTCGGGGGTTGTGTCCCCGGGTGCCACTGCTTTTGCCTTTCACCATTTTTTTTCCCCCAAATGCTTAATGGGGACAGCCATGCCATTTAAAAACAAATGTTTATGCCAAGCACTTGTCAGCCATTCCCTTTGTTTCCAAAACTAGATCAGGTTGGGAAGCTGATCAGGAAAGCACACAAATTTACAAAGGAGATAAAATGTTGGCTATTAGGAGAGCCCGAGGCAGGAATACAGTAAATATCCAGTGTCCCTGGGTTTGCACCAGGGCAGATGAGCCCTTCTGCTCTCTGTTACTGACTTGGAACATGTCTGTTGTCTGGCAGCAGGGGAAGAGGAGAACAGCCACGAGAAGAGGGAGCAGCACAGGCACGGAGCACACAGGGCACCCCAGGGCAGCCCTGGCCGGAGGGGCACGGCCAGAGGGCGTGGGCAGGGTGAGGAGGAGGTAGGACATCACTGCGGGGAACCCGGGGGGGTTTTGCAGTTTAGTGACAAGTTTGAGAGGTGTCAGTGCCCTTCCCAGGCAGCCCGGGCTCTGAACCTGCTGTAATTCGCTTTGAATGAGTTCAGCAGAACACGAGGCGCCTGCAGCCATGAGGGAGATGGTTCTGTGTGCCAGGGGATGATGTACTCCCCAGGAACGAGGGGAGAGCCATTTGTGCCTGATCCACTGGAGATTAAACTGGGTTGTTGAGTACGTATGTGCTTCATGGGAACACAGGAAGGGTTCTAGAGGGTGTTTTACACTGCTCTGTTCTCACAAAAACAACACAAACCCCAAACCTTTCTAAACTGCGTGTGGTGGAATAATGAGATCTGCATGAACTGTGGACAAAATACAATTCTAAGCACTGTAAGAGATTTCTGTCTCATGACTGCAGAGCACTTGAAGCTTGGTGGATGCAGTTTTTATCTTCTCCCCGAAGAGCAGCAGCCAGGGGTTGTAAGTGCTGTGGGGAGCAGTGCGTGGGGCTGGGCTCCAAATCCCACTTTTGTGTTTTAAGCACCTTCTGTTCAAAGAGGGATGAGACTCCTGGGGTAATTTACATCTTTCATAAACAGGCTTAGTCCCAATTTCCATATGTTAGTGAACGACAGCACTCACTTAATCATCTCTGTTATTTGCTGTAAGGAGCTAATAACACACTCATCCAAATTTTGAGGCAATAACGCTCGGATGCTGCCAGGACTGAGGGGTTTGTGTGGGGAAAAACACCCCCAGCCCTGCACACTAAACCAGGCTTTGCAGCTAATGCCAACATCCAAATGACACATCCGAATTAGTGCAATTTTACCCCTCCTGGTAAATTTTAGGTGAATCAGGAAGGATGGCACCTGAGAAAAGGAATGGCTTTGCTGCAGCCAGGGACCTGTACTCAAAGAAGGGAAAAGCACAGCTCCCAAGAAGTAAAAGAATAATCAACCCCCCCTGATTTTGGTGAGAAAGCTGAATCCTGCCAAGATCTTTTTAGTCTTTGGAATTACAGCATCGTAAGTGGAGATAAACTTTTCCTGCCAGGAGAATGCCTGCTTTCAGAGAGGAAAAGTTTTAGTTGTCTCTAAACTGCAACAGGAGAGTCACTATCAAAACCCAAGGGCTGAGTGTGCAGACCCAGCCCAAAGGGTTTTGGCATCACCCGTCTGTGTACAAACCTTCTTCCACACTTTATATAAATGATTAGAACCCTCGCCAGCAGCCTTGGTACAGGGAAAAATAAACAGAGTGCTTCATTAAAAATGAAAAGAGAAGCCGTCTGGAGAGCTGTGCGGGAGCAATTAGAGTTAAAGGCTCAATTAACCCATCAGCAATTACCACCCAGAGCTGAGCCAGCACGCAGAGGAAGGGCCAGCAGCCCCGGGGGCTGCTGTCACCTGTGCTGGGCTTTGGGACACCCACAGCAGCCACCCCCAGGGCAGCCCAAACTGGTGGCTGAGGGCTGAGGAGAGGGAAATAGAACCAACCCAGTCTTAAAAACCTGGAGAACTCTGAGGTTATTACTCAGGCACCTCCTTTCCTCTCTGTCCCATGTCACATTCATCCGTGCATTTCTATATACATCACCTATCTCTGTGTATGGATTTGCCACCCACAGTTGCAGTGGCACAAACTGAAAGTGAGGTGCACTTAAAGTGATTCCTTCCACTAGATAAGTGTTGCCTGCCCCAGATTCCTCTGCCAGCCCTCGAAATGCACGGTGCACACTGTAGAATAAACCAGCAATCCTGCCAGCCCTGCTTTAGCTTTGACTCCAACCACTTGAGAACAGTGGGGTCTTTACCCCAGCCCCAGGGGATTCGAGCCGTGCCCTTGCCAAATGAGCTTTTTGCCGTGGTTTTTCCAGTCCTGCTCACCTTTTCTGTGCCTTCCTCCTTGAGGCTGATGATGTCCAGGTCGAAGTCCTTCCTGAGCCCGTCGGTTTTGTTGAAGGTGATGCGCCCGGTGAGGCCATCCCAGCGCGCCTGGGGACACAAGCACAGCCCCTGTGGCACCCAGCAGCAGCTGCTCCGAGCCCCTGGCTGGCACTGCCATTCAAACACACCACGGCACTGAATCCCTCCCGCATCTGGGGCTTCGTGGAGCCTGTGTGGCTTTGCTGCTTTAGCAAAAACCTCCTTTTCATCGTTCAGCTTCTCTCCGAGGTTTGGCATTTTGCAGGCAGGCACAAAGTCTGTGACAGTTTACATGGATTGGTTCACATGTCTGTGGTGCTGATGGAAACACCCAGACTGACTGAAGGGAAAGAGAGAATGCACGTGCCCAAAGCCTCAGCAGTTGGAATTGCTTCTCCTTGGAGTGGAACTCCTCGTGTGTGGTGAGCCACACATCAACTTGTCAGCTCTTACAATTAATCCTCTTATTAACAGAGATCCCCCGGGATTAGGGAACTCGGTGAGTTGGGGTATGACTTTGCCATCATCCTGCTCCAAATCTGGCATAACTGATGGAATAAAGAGAATTTCAGCACATGCCAGCACAGGGCTTTATCTACTGAGATAAACCGAGCATTCAGATGCTCCACAGCCTCTTTCCTTGGAAGAGGTCCAGGAAAAGTGCTGGGATTTCACTGAGCAGCACAGGAATGGAACTGCAGAAAGGTGCATTTTCCACAGCTGGAGGGTGGCATTACTTTGGACTGTGACCGTGGGAAATGTAACCTGTGCAGTGTGTGTGAGTAAGCCTGGATTTATAAAATATGGCCTGAAATAATGTTTTGTGTAGCAGATGTCAAAACATCCCCCACAGAGTCAGATAAAGTCACTTTATAATAGCTCTTGCTCTTTTTTAATAAGCAAATCTACTGCTCAGGTAACATTTAATGACCTACAAGCAGAATGGAAGAAAATATATGTAATCTTTGGGTCAAACAGCTTGTTTTGATTTCAGGTATCACAGTATCAGTACCTTACAGATAATTTTTATCAATTTTCATCAATTCCTTATGTATTTATTCTCAGCATGCAATCCTGCAATTACTTTGCAATCTGGGCATAAATCAGTCCATAAATGTTTTTCCACTTGAAATTTGATTTGGGAATAAGGATCCCTGCTGACATTACCCTCAGCCATACACTGTCTTCTTGGGAAGCCGAGCTTTATTTCCTAATAAAGCACCATGGGATGCAGGTCAGGCAGTTGTTTTGTTTGCTCTCCTAATTAAGAGTTTTCAGGTCAAAGTAACAGCCAGTAATAGGCTCAGAGCAGAAATGCACTTCGTGGACAAGGAGAAAGTTTCGAAAAGCAAAACAAAGAAAAAACACTGTTTTAGTGAGAGGGGAGCCAGTGTTAATATTAAATTATCTGCTGAGAGAAGCCTCACCAAAGTAAACAACTGTTTAAATTGGATGTAGCTGAATATTGCAGCAGCAAGAGAAGCTGCTTGTCCATGACAAATGAGAGCTGGGTCACTGTTCAGCTTTGAATTGATCTGCTGGGGCACATCTGCTACTCGTGGAAGAAGCACTCTGCTTTAGGCTTCGGGAACCCTTAGTTTTACACTCAGCATCCCCCAAAATAAGTAGGGCATCACTGCAGGTTTATTCACTGATACAAAGTCTTTTGCTGACTTTCAATTTCATTTTAATTATTCTTCAAATGCAGGGGCTGGGGAAAAGGTAAAACATGTGTGGGATGCTCCTTGTAATTTCCAGTTTTCATTTCCACACTTCCCTAAAGGAAAGGTTTCCATTCGAAATTCAAAATAAAACCAGTGCTTTTAAAGGAGTGAAGGCATTTCAACTAAAATGCATGTTTTCAGGACATCTCTGGATCAAGCTCCGTCATGGACTCTCGTAGGACAGAGCAATTTCCTTCTCTGGAAATCCTGGCTGCAGCAATGTTTCCTGGATATTGATCACTGACCAAACGACCTGCAAATGAGCTGGAATTACACCGCAGAGCAGTGACAGCTGCACGCTCGCTTTTCTTGCCATTCCCGGAACAGATGTTGTAGTCACCTGGCATTTTTAGCAATTACCGAAGAGCCACAACAAACATTACCCGAGTGCGAACCTGGGAGGGGTCACAGTGCTTCAGTGTGAGCCTCTGCCCCAGCCAGGGCTCTTTGGAGGAGCAGGAGGGAAGGCAGAGCCTTTTTGGGGTCACGGTGCTTCAGTGTGAGCCTCTGCCCCAGGCTCTTTGGAGGAGCAGAGTGGAAGGCAGAGACTTTTTGGGGTCACGGTGGTTCAGTGTGAGGCTCTGCCGCAGCCAGGGCTCTTTGGAGGAGCAGGAGGGAAGGGAAAGCCTTGTGGGGTCACGGTGGTTCAGTGTGGGGCTCTGCCCCAGGCTCTTTGGGAGGAGCAGAGTGGAAGGCAGAGACTTTTTGGGGTCACGGTGCTTCAGTGTGAGGCTCTGCCCCAGGCTGTTTTGGAGGAGCAGGAGGGAAGGGAGAGCCTTTTGGGGTCACGGTGGTTCAGTGTGAGGCTCTGCCCCAGCCAGGGCTCTTTGGAGGAGCAGGAGGGAAGGCAGAGCCTTGTGCCCGTGCTGAGCGAGGGAGATTCACCCTGCAAGCACCGCAACAGGAGCACAGCCAGGGCCAGGACAGGGAGCAGCAAACCCGAGCCGGGAGGAGGAGGACGGCGGTGACCACGAGCAGCGGTTCGGCACTTGCCTCTTTGATGAGGTTCATGAAGCGGGGCCCGAAGCGCCAGGGCTTGTGGCGGTGGCACTGCAGGGAGCTCACGGCCAGCTGGGACGCGCGCTGCGAGGCCACGGCCACCATGAACACGGCATCGTACATCAGCGCCGCGTCCGTCTGCGGGAACAGCGCGGGTCAGGGTGCGCGGGGCGGGCTAGTGACCGCGGGGGTGGGTCAGTGACCGCGGGGGCGGGCTAGTGTCCATAGTGGTGGGCTAGTGACCGCGGGGGTGGGTCAGTGACCGCGGGGGCGGGCTAGCGTCCATAGTGGTGGGCTAGTGACCGCCCTGCTCTGGGTAGGAGTGAGCACAGTGACCCTGCCCAAAGCAGCACCAGTGTGTGGGGTGCCACGGACACACTTAATGCGTTTCTCCTCAGGGTGTTAAGACATTTCCGACTTTTCCCTGCAATCATCTGCAGTAAAGTCTGTTTCTTATCGCTGAGCTCCACTCAGTCCATGAGATAGATTATCTCATCCTGCAAAGAGATGGCAACCCTTCACCCTGCCAGACTGAATGGAGTCATGTTCTCCATGTCATTGTTCCTATTCTTTCCTTCCCTTCTTGGGGGAGTGCTGGGGAGGAATCCTAATTCCCCGGCTTGATGATACCTTCCATCTATCTTTAAATTCCATCTCAAAAGCCAGAGTATCTGTAGAGAGGGAAATGGTGAGAATGGGCACTTTACCCATTTAGAAATGCCTCTCCCTTTCCCAGGGTGTGATACCTGCCCCTGCAGGTTATCAATCCTGTGCCTGCCCGGGATGTTTGATTTCCCCTTGTGTTTCCCAGCGCGCGGGGCAGAGGGCGCGGGGCAGCACTTCAATCTTTGACAGCAGTGAGAGGAAAGACGGGGAATTGTCCCTGTGGCACCCTCCCAGCGTGGCCTGGCTGCTCACTCACTGTCATCATGCCATCCAGGAGCCCTGTCTCGGGCTTGGGGGGTGCCTGCAGCCGCTCCATCGACCACTTCTCCACCACGGAGGACACGTGCGGGTTGTCGATGTTGAGCAGCCGAAAGCCCGTCATGTTCACCCCGCTGTACCTGTAGGGCTCCAGGTCCAGGGCAAACAGGTCCTACAGCGCCAGGGAGAACACAAACAGCGCATTTTTGAAGGAAAATGTCAGGGTTTCCCCCCGTGCCCTCCCGGCTGCCCTCAAAGGCTGCTCCCGTCTGAAACCCGACTGAGCCAAAGCTGTGTGGGATGGGGGACGAGGCACACATCTGCTTTTTTGGAACATGAAGAGCAGTTCCCCACAGCAGAACTGCTGTGCAAGCAGCCTGCACATTCTAATTCATAGCAGTGCTGCAGCTCTGACAGGCTGACATGAGGAATTAGCTGGCCAGTGTCAGCCTCCTTCCTCCGCTCGGGGAAGGAAAACTCTGAGTGCTGAGCTCTGCCTGCTCCTGAATCCCATGTTCGCTGCTGTGCCTCCCCGGGGCCAGGCTCTGGGATGGGTACATCACTGCACACAGGCTCCATGTGCTCCAGGGCTGGCATTTACAGGGCAGGAAAAGAGTGGGCATTTGGGGTGGCTGAACCCTGTGGGAGCCTCCCGAGCTGTGCAGGTCAGGCAGGGCAGATGTGAGAACTGAACTGCTCCCCAAAGCCTGGAGCTGCTTTTCTGCTTTTCCTGATCCCAGCAGGGCAGGAAAATGACAAATGTGTTGTCATTTGGTTGTTTGTCCATGTAGGGTTGTCATTTTGGTTTGTCATGTGGTTGTTTGTCCCAAACACCACAACCCCACGGCTCGGTGGTTGCTCTGAGATGCTCTGCGCCATCTCCCACACACTGCTGCTCCTGGTGACCATTTTCTGGGAGACCCTTGTTTGTTTATTGTACAAATTTGCAAATTCCACAGCAGATCCTCCATGTCCACATTTCCCTTGATGTTGACATGGCCTCGAGGAGAACTATTTCAAGCTCCTTCTTTAAGTTCCAAAGAGCAGGAACATCTCCTCTAATGAATTGGCTACTGGATTCAAAATGATTTGTCACTTCCACATAAAATTTGATTTGGGAAGGAAATAAAGAATAAACTGATGCACATGATGTAGTCCAGCCCTCTGGGACTGTTCCAGCAATATCAGATCTTTGCTGCCCTTCTAGTCTACAATGCAAATGAACCTTAAGCACCAATTGAGGGATGTTGATGTATCTCACATAAGGTAAAGCACAGGAAAAACATGCTGAAATAAGTATAGATTTTGACCATCAAAGAAAACTTATGGCTTTGCTTTTTATTATATAATTTCCTCAGTGATTTTTATCCATTTGTGATTTTGTGTTTGTATAAGTAAATGAAACATGCCAGTGATGAACCAGCAGTGCCCACGGTGCAAAGCCATTTGTTCTTTATTTTGTTTCACACTGGTCCATCTGTACTGATGGTTTCTCCTTAATCACCATACTCCAATTAATTTTCACTGCAATAAAGTGTTAGCAAACACTAACAGTGTTGGTGGCCAAACAACTTCTTTATGAAATTGGGGGATCCTGGTCTTCCTAAGGAGTGTTAGCACCCATTCTCCAGGGCTTCCCCTGACTAATGGCAACAAGGATTTCCTAGAAAAAGGGGAAAATTTTAGCTGTCTTTTCTGAAACAGAGGGAAGTACCCCCCAGAACTTCACAGTGTTCCTTACCAGTGTTGTAAAAAAGTAGTGGTAGTATTCTGTCATCATTCCCATGGAGAGAATCTGTGGAAGAGATGGAGAGGTGAGGGTACATTACTCTGAAAGCTCCCAGTGTGCTGCAGTGCCTTTGAAAAGCAAGGCTTGAACACATCACAGGTCATGAGAGCTTGATTGCAATAAACCCTACATTCTTCTTCAGGAGCCAAAAATATCCTCTTGTATTTAAATGGTGTTTTTATCACCTCTGCTCAGGAAAGAGATTAAAGACTGCAAAACTTCCAGGACAAGAAAAATTACTAGAGATAAAGAGATGCTGATTTTTAAAATCCTTTAGTCCGCAGTCTGGAAGTGTTAAAAAGGAGTTTGCTAGCAGACAGCACAGTTTGTGGGGAGAAGGGCTGTGGGGCAGGTTTTTGTGCTCTGCACAGGTGAGAACAGGGCACTGGTGAGGGCTAGGAGCAAAGGAGGCAAACAGAGAAGGGCTTTTCTCTCCCCTTGGGATGTGGGTCAGCAGGAGGGTGCCACCGCTGGTCTGGGATGCTGCAAGTCCCTGTCTCCAGCCTGGAGAGGAAGGGTGCACAGGAGGATGCAGTGACTTGCCTTACCAACTTTGACACAAGTTACTCTGCAGAACTTAAATATTTCAGTAAAACCTTCTGGAATGGGAGTAGAAAGGGACCTTTATGGGCATTTAGTCAGTGGAGCCTGTCTGGTGCTCTTCTGGGATCAGGGTACCCCATCAGATTGACTGGCAGCACAAACAGCAGCTCCTCCCTCATCCCTACAGGAGCAGCGAGAAGGGAACTGCCCTCACCATGTTTGGAATTATTTCCTGCAGGTCAGCGAGCTGCAGGAGCCACTGCTTCAGACTGTGACTGTCAGGAAGGCACAGCAAGTGACACCAGCACATTCCAGCTGCCACCAATCCCCGAGTGCCCCTGGGAATGTCCCAGCCCATTAATGCCAGGCTCTGTTTGTCCTTGCCTGCTGGGGCTGCCCAAGTCTCACACTCAGGCTGGGCCAGCCCTCGCACAAGAACCTCTCTCCTTGTTTTAAAGGACAGGTTTTTCTTGTGATCCTGCCTCTTTTTTTTTTTTTGTTTTTTAATGGGAAAGAAATAAAAGCTCTGTTGATTAAAGCAGTACACCTGGAGCACATGAAGTGGCTAGTCAGGCAGAACCTGGAACGTTGGAATAAAGCCTCTTTGCCCCTGTGGGACACACATGGGGCTCTCTGGGGATGGCAGTGCCTCCCTGCTGCTGCACCCTGTGATGGCACTTCTGTCCTTGCCCTCACGAGCCCAAAGGGGCGAGTTTGGTGTTCGTGCTTTTGCTTTTCGTGCTCCCAGCAGGTGGGAGCCAGAGGCTGGCAGATGTCAGGGTCCCAGGCTGGCGCTGAGCTCTGCCTGCCCGGCCCCGGTACCTGCTTGAGGATCTCTGCTGCCGTCTCGTGCGAGCAGTCGAATATCACATAGAACTCCTTGCCCTTCTTCATCTCCTTCAGCAGGGGCCTGGCGTCCTTGTTCCCAGAGGGCAGCTGGCGGATTTTGATTTTAATGTTGTACCTGGAGGGGGCTTTGATCAGCTCCTGCAGGCGAATGAGACCTGAAAAGCGACAGGCAAAGACACACTCACCATCCTGTGCCTCGGGGATCTACTGCCAGTCAAGCAGGGTGTCCCACACTCCACACCCCCTGAGGACAGTTGCTAGTTCCATATCTGCCAGCCTCCTGGCTAACATTATTAAAGCTTTTCACCCTTGGCTTCCACATCTAAATATTTTGAAAGGTGTTTTTAACTGGCTGACTACAGGATGTGTTTGCACTGCTGAAATACAATATAAACATACTGTAGGGGGTTCACATTGAGGCACAAACAGCATGTAAGGCTTCTTCCCTGGCAGCTCATTATTATTCCAATACCAAACAGCAAGAAGATAAAATTGAGGAAACCTCCTCCTAACTTTCCTGCCTGGCATTGCTCAGCAGCTGTGAGATCTCATAAAATATTTTGAAATCCAGCTCCACTTCCTCAAACACAGAAGGTGATTTCTCAGCCTCTGTGTTCAGCTGGCACAGCTTTACATGCCTTAGCTGAAGTCGGTGGAGCTCAGCCAGAGCCTCGTCCAAGTGTTTAAACACAGAGCAGTTCCACTGGCTAATTCAGCACTCCTGTGCAATTTGCACTGCCTCCAGAGCCTAGGCAAGACAGCTAAGAGCTCTTCGAGGTGTGTGATTACAGCCTCTCATTATCCACCAATGCAATTCAGCCACAAAAAAATTCCTCATCTCCTGCTGAGGGAAAGTAAAAGGCTGCCTCGAGAAGATGCATGAAGAGAGAGAAGGCAGGCAAGGAACACTTCTTGAACAAAAATCAAACAAACTATTAAAATGAAGGCACTCCTGCCTCTCCTGCTGGGAGTGGGGATAACATTAGTGTGGGGTGGGAGTGCCCCTGGTTGAAGGGCACATTTAAGGCAGGACAAAGCTCCCTCTTCCCTCTGAGGCTCACAGGCCTGGCTGAGCCCAGGGCTGCTGGCTTTCACTGCCAGCAACCAATGGAGAATATTCAACAACCAATGGAGAATATCCAACATTAGGAGTGTGTGGCTGGAAGCGCTGCAGGGGCCAGGAGCTGGGCTGGGAACGGGAAACCACGGGAGCTGCTGGGCATAGGCACGGCAGAGTGAGCTCCCTGGGTGTGCCAGCTCTGCATGGAAACCACGGGAGCTGCTGGGGATGGGCACGGCAGAGTGAGCTCCCCGGGGATGCCAGCTCTGCTGCTGGGGATGGGCACGGCAGAGTGAGCTCCTGGGTGTGCCAGCTCTGCTGCTGGGGATGGGCACGGCAGAGTGAGCTCCCGGGGATGCCAGCTCTGGCTCGGACAGCAGCACTCACCCGTGCTGTCCTCGTACACCACGGTGACGATCTTCCAGTTGTAGTAGAGCACGAGGTCCAGCACGGCCCTGCTGATGGCGGCGTAGTCGGGGTACAGGTTGATGTAGAAGGCGTCCCTGTTGTCCACGGTGGGGTGCTTCCAGCGGGTCTGGATGTGCGGCACCTCCAGGGCGTTGCAGATGGACTGCACGGCGCTGACCGAGGAGCTGTGTGCCGGCCCGAACAGCGCTGCCACCCCCAGGGCCAGCTGGTCACAGGCTGCGGGCACCAGAACCTCCGGGTTGGCAACAGCACGAGGCTTGTGGGATGCCCACCGAGAGCTTCCATCCCCCACCCATCCCCATCATTTCAAAGCAAGAATGGGGCACCGTGCTGCCTCGGAGCCACTGAGAGCTGTGCCAGCGGTTCCTGAGGCGTTCAGGGGTGATTCAGAGGGTAAAGAGGGAGCTGGGGAAGGAGCTCAGGCTGGAGAAAAGGAGCTCAGGGGGAACCTTGTGGCTCTGCACAAGTCCCTGACAGGAGGGGGCAGCCGGGGGGGGTCAGGCTCTGCTCCCAGGGACAGGAGGGGAGGGGAGGCTCAGGTTGGACAGCAGGAGGAATTTCCCCATGGAAAAGGTTGTAAAGCATTGGCAGCTGCCCAGGGAGGTTTGCAGTGCCCATCCCTGGGGGTGCCCAAGGAATTCCCGCATGTGGCACTCAGTGCTCTGGGCTGGGGACAAGGTGGGCATCGGGCACAGCTTGGACTCGTTGGGCTCAGAGATCTTTTCTAACATTGATGATTGCGGTTTGGTTGTGGTTCTGCAAATGGATTTACTGATCAGCATTATATCCTAGACCCTGCTTGCTACAAATCAAACCTCGCAGACCTCGTGGATTCCTGGGCTGCCTTTGTCAGAACAGCTTTGTCCTGGAGGAACCAGGAGCTCTGTGGCTGCCAAAGGAGGCCACAGCAATGACACACATGGCAGAGTGGCACGGCACCACATCCCTGGGGCGACAGCAGGCTCTCCATGGATCCCCCCGGGACTGGCACCTGTGTGAGCTGCTGGGATTCCAGGCTGCTGCAGGAGCACAGGCAGCAGAGGCACCACGACTCACTGCTCTCCAGACTGTGCTTACAAAGCAGGCAGTGAAGCCTAGAGCCCTCAGTAACAGCTCAGGGAAATAAAGAACCAGCACACACGGACATTTTTATACCCCTCCAAATCAGCCAAGTTTCCTTCTCCTTGTGCCCACATCTCAGCCCCGAGAGCCCTGCCTGGAGCTCTCTTTGCACTTTTCTTTCTCTCCCGTGTCTTTGCAGGCTGACAGATGGGAGATGAAGTAATATCAGTTATTTCTGAACCTTGGTAGAATTCACTGCCAATGTTTTTGACAAGGCTCCCGACAGGGACAAAGCCCCACACTGGGCAGCAGTGCTGCTCTCTTTGGGAGCCTGGGAAGTTCAGGGGTTACTCTGATTGAGTGAAATATTAAATACACCAACTTCCACAATCAGCTGAGATTCTTTAAATTCGTATTTAGCTCTCTGACTGTAATAGAATACGACAGAAAATCAATTATTTTCTGTTTCCATTCTACAGATGAGTGTTTTACAGACAGCATAAAGTGTGCAGGCTTTCCAGGTTTAATTCACAAGCCTTTCTAAAGAATCTCGGGTTTTAATGTGCAAATTGCATAAATAACTTCAATAATTTATGATGAGAAGAAATTACTGCTGTCTGTGTGAGTTACTTGCAGGTAGACTGACAACTTCCTATATATTAAATGTAGAAGGAGCTTTCACAACAGTCACAGAAGAGATTCTCACTCTACAGGGACTCTAAAATACTGGATCAGCCTGGATTATGTGGATTATAAATCCACCACACTTGAGAGTCAGGAACACAAGCAGCAAAGGGTTATATATAACAGCTACATAGCATGTAGCTCCAGCATATACTTGGTAACTGAAAAAAAAATGCAATAAATGTAATTTAAAGCTCTTTTTGATGTTCTTTGAAAGCACTCTCCCTTTCTCCACTCTTACTAAGAAACTGAAGTACCACAAGGAAGATTTGGTAGTGTAGAGGTTTGGAAGGTGGCAGCTCTCCAGCTTGGTTTCTGAAGTGAGGCATTTTTTATTTTCCAGCCTTTTAGCAAATCCAGTTCCAGGAACTGGGCTGCTCTTTATAACATTTTATCAAACTTCAAGCTTGCCTCCTAGAGGCCAAGGAACACATGGAGAGCTTAAGGGAAACTGTCACTTTTTACCCCTCTCAGTTTTGGCCTGCAAGTCAATTAGAAGGGAATAAATTGGGCCATAATTTTCCTTCTCAGAAGCAAAAAGATTCCCAAGCTGACCACTGCAATTCTCACAGCTGTGTTTAACAGAGAAACTGATTTCTGTCTGCAAGCTACTGAGCACTGACATTTCAGGGCAGGGAGGCTGCTGGCCTCTGGTCTTTAAAGTGCAGTGGAAATAATTCACCAATGATGGGTATCTGTGCTAATTATGGGTTGTGACATCCCACTGTGCTTCCTGTGAGTCTGTGATCATTTTTCTGCAGAATTCCAGGTGGCAAATCTATGTTTTGGGAAGAAAAATGGCTTGGACTTGCCACCTGCCATCTGGGGCTCTTAGCATGCAGACAGGGCGTGGGGGTTTATGCAGAAAGCACATGACAGATCCCAGCCCAGCTTGATTCCCAGCCCAAACACCTTGGAAAGATTGATTTTATATTCCTCTTGGTACACATGGTACAAGCAGAGCAGAAAAGGAGATCAGGCTGGGGAAAAGCATAGAGCACAAACCATGTATGTAATGGACACAGTAATTGAGATAATTACCTCTTCTTGAGGCTTCAAAACTATCGAAAAGGTTAATTCTCTGGATGTCATAGGTTAATGTGGTATTAGGCATCAGTGTTCTGTTTCTATTAATGTTGGTGACAGCAAACTTGAAAGCCAATTCTTCAATATTAACAGGTTCGTTCTCCACGGTTTCGAATATCCCTCCTGTTGGAACAGAGATAAATGAGAAGGATTATTCACCTCTGAAAGAGAGAAAAATACATTATGAAAACGACAAACACAATACTTTCTGAGCCTTCCTCCAGGCCCACCTGATGGCTGTTGAAAGCACTCCAGCAGGAGCACAGGTTTGGATCTGCAGTGGCACTGGGGTTAACTCCATGGTGGGAATGGAATGGTGCTCCACAAACCCCTGGGGAAGACACTGCCTGTTTGTCATCCAGGCTCCTCAGAGAACACCTCAAATGCTTGTGAGAGCTTCTGTCCAGCTCCTTCCTAATGGCAGCAGCACAGACAGGGGTCTTGCAGCCCCTGCCCCAGTCTGAACCCACATTTGGAGATGGAACTGGGGCGTGTGGATGTTTCCTGGAGTGGTTCTGCACCTCCTGGCAGAACGAGGGCCACGGAGCCGTGGGGGAGCAGATGGACTGGGAGCCTCCCCTGAGCTCTGCCTTTCCTCTGGTCTCTCCCAAACCTCAGGCAGGGCTGTTAGTCATTCCTCAGTTTGCTCAGGGACACAGGAATAGTTTTGCTTTCCAGAAGAGGACTGTAAATAACCAGCCTGAATTTTGGCAGCATAATGAACTTCCGTGGAGTGTATCCTGGGACCGTGAGTGTATCCAGACCCAGTACACTGGGATGGCTGCTCTCTCCAGCCTCCAGGGACCTTATTATGCCAACGGCACATTCCCACTGTCCAGGGGCACTGGGATTTGAGGAATGCACAGCAAACACAGCTAATTAAAAAAATTACCTCCTCTAAGCAGCAATCTCCAGCTTCGGTGCTTGATTTTGCAAGTATAATTTATTCATTTAGTGCAAGTCACGAGAGAATACTTTGGATTTCTCACTTACACATTTCCCCATTTCCCCAAGTGAAATGTGAGGCCATTCTCTATAATTTCTGGGCATCTGAATGCACTCAGCTCATGAGCTGCAATTCCTGCAGTTTTGATGTCACCCATGTAGGAACAGTGCAGTCATTAGCTGACTGTCAGAAACAGGAACACACTGCAATCAAAACCTGGTTTGAATCTTAATCCATCAATGAAAACCCTGGAGTTTACCAGCCCCAGCCTGGTAATGTTATCCCTGGCTCCTCTGGAATAAGCAGCAGTATTTTATCTCTTGAAGCCACGCAGAGCAATGCCTTGTGGCACTTCAGAACCACACAGTGGCTGAAGCAATCTGCCAGCTAAAGCAATCTTCTTGTTCACTCCATGGATTTCTCATGTGCAATGTGCACGTATCAGAACCTTAGAGGCTTCTTCCCTCTTCCCCAGAAAGCATCCAAGTGATTACAAAAGAGGGTGATACACAAAAGCAGCCCAAAAAAAAGTGCCTAAGTGCAGGATTTGGAACCAAAACATCGAGTGGAATGCTAACAGCCAGCAGGATGTTCCAGAGCTGCAAACTCCAGGTCACCTGAAGGGAAAAGAATCTAAAGCCTGTCCTTTCAGATCCAACCCTGTAATTCCTCATCCCAGTGATGATCCCGGGAAGTTTAGTGGTTAAATTCAATTCTCCTTCCCTCATTTCACCTGAGGAAGACAATTCTCTCCAGTCAGCTGCGATGCCAGCCTGGGCTCGGGCCAGAAAGGTTCCACTGCTGAGTTTTCCTTGAATCCCTGCTGGAAGCAGCAGAGCATTGCTGCATCAGGAGGGTGGATACCAGGGGCACAAGGGATAGCCTGAGATAACCTGCAAATGAGGGTGTCCACAACCCCTCCCCACTTCCAACAGGATGAGTACTTGGCCATTTGATCCTGGCAACAACCCCTCTGCCTCAGGAACCACTACTGTGCACTCCATCACCTTCTGCTTTTATTTTTTATTAATTAAAACTACTTCATCCAAGTGCCCTTGAGGCAACCTTCAGACCTGGATGTACACAGGCACTTCCTCACTCTAGGGCCAGAACTATTTCCAGCCCTCTAATCAGCTGCCTATTAAATGAAGATTAATTTTAATTGCTGTATAACCAGGAACTATTTATACTTCATTAGCAGGATTCCACGGGACTTTTCCTTCTGGAAAAAAAGAGTAAAAGCTCACTGGGCAGCAGGAAGGCAAGGGAGGGACAGGAGGAGTTTTGGGAAGAGGGGAAGTTTTGTGTGCATGCATTTTTCTGGGCAAACTTATCCAAACTCTGCACAACCAACATACTTCCAGTTCCTTTTGCACTCATTAACAGAGCAGGAAAGCACTCCCAGGAGCTCTAATTGCAGGCTTGATTTGCTGGTGAGATCCTCTGGCTAAAACATGGAGTCACAGGATGGTTTGGGTTGGAGGGGCTGTAAAGCTCATCCACGGCCACCCCTGCCATGGACAAAGCCCAGGAGGGAATTTATGGAGGCAACAATTCCTTAATGTGCCTGAGCTGGGGGAAATTGCATTTGAAAGGCTGGGACTGCACTGACTTGAGCCTGATTCTTCTGTTCAGGCCTATTTGTGTAAAAAGGAGGTGAATTACTCAATAAATCTGCATCACAAACAAGCTGTGCTTGTAGCATTTTCATCCATACATCCCTAATGAAATCCAGCAATTCCATAAATAGTCTCTTCTCCTTCTGCTGGTGACTGACAGCCAAAGTCAGAATTTATTGTAAGGTCCAGGTTAAAAGAAAAATAGCAGAGTAAGTGACAAGTTTGATGAAGAAGCAGTTTGTCAGATGATTCATTTAAATAAAGTAATTACTGTACAACATTTTAAAAACAAATTAACCACAGCATTATAGGAAGGAAGGGAGGAAGGGAGGAAGGGAGGNAAGGAAGGAAGGAAGGAAGGAAGGAAGGAGAAATCGATGTTAACTCAAGATATAAATGATGTTCTGGGAATGAAGCTGTTATTGCTGAGCATGAAAACAAGCACTGGCTTTCATGCTGGGCTGCTGGTAGCACTTAGGTGGGAACATTGTAAATTCTGGAGTCCTCCCATTCACTTCCCTCCTCCATCAGAGAGTGAATCCTCCACAGCAAACCAAAGGCTGCTGGGTCCTGCTCGGTGGCAGACCTGATTTCCACTTACAGCACTTCATTTGTAATGCGAATTTTTCAAGGATGAAGGGAAAAACCAATTTCTGCCCCTCCTTGGAATGTGGCAGTGGAAGGTAAGAGGGAGTGACAGCTTGGGTACAGCTGCTCTGCCGAAGGGGCTGAGCCACGAGCGTGAGTCCAAGTGACAGGCAGGGCAGAGCATCAGCTCCACTCACCCTCTGAGCACAGAAAGGCCCCACAGCAAGGGAAATGTCACAACTGCAGAGCACACTTCAGCAGGCACACCTGGAGAGCCTCCCCCAGCCCTCCCGGGCAAGCAAATATTTCCATTTCAAGGGGTCAGCAGGGACTGAGGGAGTTTCAGTAAAGGTCAGGGCTGAATCCATTCCCAAAGAGGATTTTACAGTTTATGATTCTTTCTAGTTGAGGATAAACCCCTGTTTCCACATGGCTGATGCCCGGATTTCCTCTCCCGGCTCCAAGGAGGAGGTTTTCCTGGCTGAGTGTTGGCTGTGAGCTGGGGAGGTGCTGGGACAGGGGCTGACACGTGGAATAAGCCCTGTGGAGGCACAGGGACTGTGGGATGCTGCTGCATCCCCGAGCTGGGAGCCACCACCAGCTCCCAAAGGCAGCCCAGGGCCACCACAGGCAGGTGGTTTGCTAGCAGGGCTTCCAGAAACATCTGAACATCCATTTCCTGCAGGGATTCCTGCCCGGAGAAGCCTCCCCTCCTCTCCACAGTGAACCCGGGGAGGTCCACGGGAGCTCATTAAAAGCCACCTGTCAGTCACTGAAGGGAAAGGAGAGCCAAAATCCTGATGGCTGCGAGCTCTGTGCTGCTGCTCTCCCCAAAGAGAAGCTGTTGCTGGTGCCAGGTTAATGTAGGGCATTAACACACGGTGTGCCCTTGGTGTCCTTGGCAGGGATATGGATTCCATGGGGGCCTGGATCACACACACTCAGTGGGGCTGAAGCCTCCAAAAGGAACAGGGCACAGCAAAACAGTGCTGAGGAAGATGATTCCTCCAGATAATTCCCTCTGACAGGGTTCCACTCGGACTGAGGGCTTGCTCTCAGCCATCAGAACCTCAAAGAGAAGGCAGAGCACAGAAAGGCAAATAGCCCATCTGGAACTGCCCCGAGCTCTGCCTCCCCCAGCCCACCTCAGCACTGATCTGCTCCCCATCCCTGTACAAGCTTCTCAAGACTGGAAGAAATCCGCAGCCAAACAGAATAATTTGTTTAATGTAGTAAATGCAGGGCTGGCTCTGGGGTTGGGGTGATGGTTTAATTCTCCTTTCCGTGCCTCTCCTTCCCTTCCCGAGCCCCGACCAAGGGAGGCCATGAGCTCCAAGTGTCAAACTCAGCAAATGGGATTTTTTTAAGAAGACTCAGCTTGTTTGTAGCAAGGTCACTGCCTGTTTGGAGAGCTGGGTGCCTCCTCTGTGCCAAACTGCCTGTCCAAAATCCAGCTCCGTGTTCTGGATGTGGTTTTACTCCAGCTGCTTTTGTGAAGGTTTTGCTCCCAGCTGTAGCAAGGCTGCTCAAAATTGGCTTGATTTTTTTGCTGAACTCTCAGAAGGACCCAGCCTTCCTGCCCTTTTCATGCAGCAAGGCTGGTGCTTGATTAGCAGTGATGAAACTGCTACAGATCCACTGTGGCCTCAGACACGTGTGGGGTCTGTGGCTGAGGGAGGGCTGCAGCCCCTCACGAGCAGAAAGGACAGAAAAAAGTGCTAAATAAAAGTGGTACAGCATTTCTCCACCCAAAACACCCCCTGTGAGAGCCAGGGCCAGGTTGTTTTAATTATCTCCACTCCAGAAAGGTGCATTTAGCCCTGATTGATCCTTTGGAAAGCAGGGGGATAAAAATGCACATGTGTATGTATAGACAGAGGAAGTTGAGCTTATTAAGATACAGGAATCTGCCTTTTCCAATGGGAATTATTTCACTTCAGCTTGTGAGTGGAGATACCTCCCAAAGGCACAATTGGCATGATTCACGTTACAGAATTTCTAACTAATGAACTTTTTCCTTTTTATTAACAGGGGAAATATCTGGTTGACCTGTTTTAGGTATCTCTTGCAACACCAGGCAAGAACCACAGCTTCATTTTCGAGGTGCAAGCTCTCGATTTGATAAAAGTTTTAAAACCATGTCCTTACTGCCTTTATTTTTTATATTTCCCTCTGCCTGCATTATGCCACAGCTTGTGGCTGTTCCAAACGTTTCTCCCAATTCCAGCAGGGTTTGATCAAATGCTGTAACAACTTAAATAGGAAAAGAAACTTCCTTTCTGCTGTCTTTTTAAATCTTTCAGAGCCCTGCTTCACAGACCTGCTTTGCCTGAGTGTCTGAGTCAGAGGATTTCCCTCTGAGACATCCTGACACATTCCTTGGGCAGGACTACAGGGTGCTGCTGGAAAGGGAGAGGCAACAGGAAAGCAGCGAGGAAGGAACAATCACAGCAAAAGAAAAAAATCAATGCTTATACTGAGGAGTAAAGAAAGGGGAAAAGAATTTGACAGAAATACGAAGCAGATGAGGAGAGTGGACAGCAAGCTGGTGGGATGAAGACTGCCTGATGGCACTGAGCTGCAGGCATTGCTGGAATTTTTATTTACTGCTTTTATCCGAGTCCACCTCAAAAGTGTTCAATTGCTTACAAATACAGCGAGAGGTTTTGGCAGATACAAAGCAGTTTACCTTACACTTGAGGAAAGCTCAAACCAAACAAAGCCACAGAGCCCCCACCTAAAACAACAGCAAAGAAAATAGAACTCAGAGGGGCTTTGCCACCGGATTTTACACAGGCACCTGGTTAAACCAGGAGGGTGTCTGTGCAAAAAGTGCTTTAGGCTGTCCTTGGCTGCAAGAGGTGACACTCACAGAAAGCAGCAGTGAATACAGCAGTGAATACTCTGACAGCAGGTGAGCCTTGGACACAGAAACACTCACCCCACTCAGCCCTGGAAAGTGACTCCAGAGAGGGGCCCTGAGCAGAGAGAAGGGGCCCTGCTACAGATCTGTGAGTTTGCATTTGCCATGGAAGCGCTTCAGGATGAGCCATTTTCCTCCAGCTGCTAGCCAGGAATAGAAGGACATTTCAAACTCCAAGACAATGCTTTGAAATGAGCACTACTTAGCAAGCAGCGCTTTGCTGCATGAATGTCAGGGTTGTATCTTTAAAAATGACACAGTCTGTCTTTTCCTGAGTGCCCATTAAGCACTATTATCTCTAAGATGCTTAGCAACATAAGGTCTTTATTAAAGCTGAAGAAATCCGCGTTTATCCTGAGAAAGCATGGATAAATCAGATCACAGCCTGTCCCAAAGTACATCCCTTCCAGAGAGGAGGTGCTGGAGGGAGGTTAAAGGCTTTTCTTTCCATCCCAAGTGATGATGGCAGATTCTCTGAGGCTGGAGTTGCTCCTCTCACTCCGGAGAAAAGGAGAAAAAATCATTCAGCTAAACTGGAGGGGACTTTGGCCATGGTTGCCCCATCCTTCCTTCCCAGCTCGTGCCTGGCATTAAGGAAGGATAAACCTGAAGTTTAAAAATAAAAACAGCACAGAGACATAAGTGATTTGATTGATTTTCATCGTAAGAAATAAATCAGCTCCTCTTGGCACAGAGGAAGGGAATAAACCCAAACGTTCCCAGGTTTGCCACTGGATCCTGATTCTGCTGGAGCTCCACACACACATTTGGGGTGGGACACGTCACAGTTTGGGGGACAGGGGGAAATCTGCAGGATTTGCTCAGGATTTCCTTTGGCCCTCACAGCAGTGTATTTTCCCATGCTGCTGCATTATTCTGCCTCCCTTTAACTGGCATGAATGCAGTTTCATCCTTAAATCCTCAGGTATCAGGAAGGAACACAGAGAAAATGAGCTGCCATTCTCCTAACCAGGGCATTATTTATCTTGCAGCCTCAGCAGCAGCTGTTTTTAAGAAAACCAAGGAACACTTTCAGTCCTGGGAAGTGTAATGTCTGAGGAGCTCGTCTCAGATGATGCTCTTAAGGGTGGAGGGTGCACATTTTGCCACAGATCCACTCTTAAGAGTAATGTTTAATCAGCACCTGTGCTTGGAGCTGCCACATTTCCTCACAATAATGATCTTGAAAAGACACTTACTGGAGGTGCCTGCAGTTTAAAGCTTTCTTGGTAATTATCAATCTGGAACATTTCTATTCCTCAGTCTACTGAGGGCCATTTGAGTCTGAAAAATGTCTTATTCAACGTCTACATTTGCAAATATTAAAGCACCAAGTGTAAACAAAACACTGCTGCACCTGATGACAACTTTACATCAAGTGCTAAATTATACAACTCCAAGAGAAACACGGAATGGGAACCCAAACAACTCCGGGAACACTTTCTTCTTGTAGTGCCTCCCTCAAAAATGAAATCAAGAGAATCCCAGATTACTTTGAGTTGGGAGAGAGCTTAAAGTTCATCCATCCTACCCCAGCCATGGCAGGGACACCTCCCACTGTCCCAGGCTGCTCCCAGCCCCAGTGTCCAGCCTGGGCACTGCCAGGGATCCAGGGGCAGCCACAGCTGCTCTGGGCACCCTCGGAGTGCCCCAGAGTGGTCAAATCACTCACGAGAGAACAGCTTTGGCAGGAATCATTAATGCCAGTTAGAGATGGTAGTTATGGTTGTTACATTTATGGTGTTAAAGGTATTCTTAGTTGTAATTATTACACTTATTGATAGGGAAGTCAGAGATATACTTTGGAAAAAAAGCACAAAGCCCCTGCAGACCCCAGGCCCCCATCCCCGGGAATGCCATGGGAGGGCAGTGCACAGCTCTCCCTGGAGCTGCCTGGGGGTGCAGGTGGGATTTAATCCGAGATGGAAAGGTATTCCATGAGCTTCCCTGGCCTTGCCTGGCCCCAGCCCCCCCTGCTCTGGCCCTGGTTAGCAGCAATGCTGGGGAACCCAGGGGCAGGGTGGGAACAGGGAGGGCAGGTGGAGGTCAGTGACAGAGTGAGTGTGGCATTTCCCACAGCACATTCCAGCTGCCTTGGGAAAGGGCCACTGAAGCAGTGCTAATTTCATTGTCAGAGAGCCCCAGCATCACTGAGGCTGGAAAATCCCTCCAGGAGTCCAAGCTGTGCCCAGTGCCCACCTTGTCCCCAACCCAGAGCACTGAGTGCCACCTCCAGCCCTGCCTTGGAGACCTCCAGGGATGGGCACTGCAAACCTCCCAAGAACCCTTTTTCTTACAAACCCAGCCCCTGCAGAGATCTGCACTCCTTCCTAGCCCAGGAACATTCTGGAAACACTTTTTCCTGAGGGGAAGGGAGCCAGCTTGAGCTCTGTGCAGCATCAAAAGCCTCCTGCTCAGTGAAACCTGTACAGAAAAGCACCTGGGATTTAAGGGAGCGTTAAATAGAAATCAGCTAAATGGGTTTGAGAGGAGAACAAACACTAAGCTTCTTTAAATAAAAGAGTCAGAACATGGGAGTGTGAAATTTCACACTTTGCTGTATGTGGATATCTCACAAAGCTTCATTCTGATTCCTCTCTGCTCCCCAGTGATTATTACATCTCCCTTGCACAAAATGCGGAGAATTTCCTGAGACAAACCTTTGCCCTCATAGCCAGCGTAGCACATGCAATCTTTGACACACGGAATGGTTTCAGAGAAGGGAAGTGAGGGCACACTTTAATTGCCAGGTGACACCGCCAGGTGGGAGCATTGATCTGCTGCAGGGCAGGAGGGCTCTGCAGAGGGGTGGGTTGGGGGCCAGGGAAATTCCTCCCCCAGAAGTGTCAGCAGAGGTAGACTGAAGGTTTGGATTCTGGAAAAGGCAGTAAAAATACATTACTGGGCATTTAGAATTCATTTTTGTTCAATTAAGCTGCAGCAGGGAGCCGAGTTAGTGTATTAATAGAGGAAATTGCTGCTGGTCCTTAACACATTTCGATCAATGTGTGAGAACTGGCAAAGAAATGAAGAGCAGGAGAAAATTAAGAAGATCCTCAAGAAGTTTCTGCCTGGCAAGCTCCTGTTGCCTCCATCAACTCTTTCTTTGTGCAGGCGTTTCCTGGTGAGCTCCTGGAGCACGGCTGGGATCTTTCCCAAGGGGTGGAGGTCTCGAAAATCTCCTGCTGTGGCAACGAGGTCTCTTTTAAAGCAGAGATAGGTGGCACAGGCTGGGGAGAAGCAGCGGGGGAGCAAAGCAGCCGAGCTGCCAAAAGAGCCTGCAGGAATTGCCACAGCACTCGGGGGCAGCAGCACTGCTGGACAAGCGCTTGGGGAAGGGTGCCTGGGAATGCCGTGGAGAATTCCCAGCTCCCCGGAAGACCAGGACAAATCTCAAGATGGGATTTGTCAAATGGACAGATTCCTTGTTCGAGGTGTTTTCTGGAAATCAGAACTAACAGACAAATCTAAGCAAATTAATCTCCTTCTCTGAAAGTGTAATTTTCACAACTATTTTTAGTGTGAGGTTGAGCATTTTTTACACCAGGATGTAAAAATGAATTTGGTGCTGTTCCTGCCCAGGAAGGAATGTTGCCACATGCCCTACCTAAATCCGAACGAGCTCGGGGAATTGTCCCATGTTCCCCATGACACTCGTCAAATTAAACATTAAAAATCAGGGGGGTTGTACAATAGCAAACTGTACAATGCAAACACAAATTAAGTAATTTTCTCCCTCTTTTTTTGTTTTTTTTTAGCCCACTGAAAATGGAGAGATGTGAGAACCATCTGAAAACCAGTGGATTTTGCAACAACAACAACACAAAAGTGTTTTTCATGTTCCAAGCCTTTGGCATATTGCTGGTGTAGCCTTCCAGCAAGGAGGACAAGCACATGGAGAAAGCAATGGTTTGGTTTTTTATTGAAAACACAGCAGGGCCTGGGCTTGCTCTCACGTCCTAACATTGAGCTTGTTTTTTCACTAGCACATGAAATTATATCATGGCACTAGGATGAAAAAATAGCAAAGCTCAGCTGGAGGCTGTGTGGCTCCATCCAGAGTGCCAAACACATTTTTGGTGTGGTTTTTTTTTTTTTGCTCTTAGGGAACATTTCTGTTGGTTTTCTTAACAACTCTTAGACATTGCCAGTTTAATAAAATCATCTCTTGTTCTGCAACATTTGGGTACTGAACTGAGTGATGGAGCTGTCAGCTCTCTGCTGCTCACCTGACCAGCTGTCACACCACGGACTCGTGGCAATTGGGAGATGTTGGGTTTGATGTTTAATTCCCTTATTTCATCAAAAGACTTCATTTGAAAAGAATATTTGAATCATGCATGTGCTGGAGATGTTCCTTATATCTAAACCATCTGCGAGCAGCAATGGGGTTTTAAAGATTTAATTGCTTCAAGATTTATTCTTTTTTTAAAGAAATTAAGTTGGTTGGTTTTTTTTTTTTTTTTCACGTGGGGACTTCTGTTATGAAAGTGCTTCCTTTGCATTTATTCAGGTTTGGTGGTGATTAATCAGACTTGCTCAGCAGCAAACTGTGCCTGGTGCTGCAGAGGCTGGGGCACTGCCCAGCACCGGGGGCACTGCCCAGCACCGGGGGCACTGCCCAGCACTGCACATGCCTCTGTTCGCTGCTGGTTTGGGTATCAGGAGTCCCTTGGGGCTCCAGGAGGGGGAAGCCATGCAGAGCTCGGGGGTGGCCCTGCCCCACCCAGGCCTGCGCCATTCACTCTGCCTTAGGCGCCTGCCATCCACTGGGTGGCGCCCTAGTCATAATCACCTAACTGCCTCCCCCTGGTCTAGAAAGTTCTCTGCGCCTTCATTTCTGATTGGCTCCCAATCAGTAACTCCCGCCTCCCTTCTTCTCCCCATTGGTTGTTAGTGCATTGTACCCTCCCCTTTGCCTGTACCCCATTGGTTCTTCCCTTGGTACCCCCATATAAAAACCCCTGCAAACACGTGGCTGCTGCTTTTAGCCCCGGGAGTCTATGCGGAGTACGATTTGCTGGAAGCCACGAAGGTCCTTTCCTGCTCATTGCCACCGACGCAGCTAAGTAGCAATCCAGTGTGTGTGTGTGCAATCGTGTGTGTGTGTGTGCGGCACCTACAGAGCGACTCAAGCAGGAGACGCTTCTGGAAGCTTGCGGCGTCCCTACCAGTGCCGCCGCGACACGGAGGGATGAGCTCTGCTCCCCGTGGGAGAGTTCTGTGGAGATGGAACCATTGTGGTGAAAAGCTGATCCCGAGGATCGCTCTGAAGCTCCAGAGTGATGCTCAATTATCCCGAGCCCCTTGCAGCCTCTGAGGTCCTGTGAACAGCTGGGAGCCTTTCTGGGTCAGAGCCCCGGGGTTTGGGAAAGGAGGTTCTGCCCGAAATAATGCATGTTCCGTGGGATGGTCTGCGTGGGAAGGACCTTAGAGCCCACCCAGTCCTTTGCCATGGGCAGGGACACCTTCTTTTTCTCCTTCCTCTCCTCTCCCTTTTCATTTTCCTATTCACAGAATCCCAGAATGGTTTGAAGGGACTTTAAGATTGCCACAGGATCCATAAGAAAGGAGCTCCAGGAGCATGGAGTGCAGCCCGTGAGTGCCTGCCCTGCCCCGAGGTGTGAAATGTCCCTTCGGGGGAAGCTGTGCCTCTCCGGGGAACGTGCAGGCTCCAGCTGTGGGTATCTAGTGCCTGATACAAACAGTAAAAAGCCTTTTTTTGTCTCTTTATCACCGATACAGCTTTTCCACCACGAGCTGGCCCATGCTGACTGCTATGGACATAGGAAGCTCCTTGGACTTTAGGAGGCTTTGCAACTTGGCAACTGCCCAGTCCCATCTGCAGTAAGTTCTCCAAGGCAACAAGACCCCAGTTTTCAGGAGCAGCCTCTGTGCCTGCAAATAATCACAGGTACAGCTTACAGCGAACGGGAGCAAGGGCAGTTTTGGGTAAGTAGGTCTCTGCCTACCTGATTATCCCACAAAAGGATGGTTCTGTGCTGTAAAACATTCCCAGAATAATCTGTCTCTGGCAAATTGTTCCCATAGAATCAGAGCCTGAGTTGAAGTCCTCTGGAAAAAACCCCACCCAAACCCCAAAGTAAAACACTAATTGTACAATTACTGTATGTCTTTTTTGCAACACAGCTTTAAAAATCTTAAAAATCTTTCTTTAAATATGTACTTTATTGTTATCATAATTTCCCTGGGGTCTGCTGCAGTGGCAAACTTCTGGTGCATCACCTAAAAACGTCACTGTGGTGCCTTTGGTACACATAAAAAAGACAGATCTTCCTTAATGTTGTTCTAAAAACTATTTTCATGTTCCAGCATTTGGATTTATGAAGCATGTGCTATATGAATTATATAACTTTATTTTAAAGTAGTAGACTTACGAAAAGTAAATAGGGCCGCCATTAAGTAAAAAATAAAAGGAGCACAACAACAGAAATAAAAGGTATTATGTTAAGGGAGCAAAGCATCAGGGGCTTTACAAAGCTTCATTTCTACTCTTCTCCATAGGCTTGGGACTGCTTACATCTAAATATTGTGAGTTATTTGGGTCCACAGCCCAGGCTGACAGAGGTTTTAAGGCACCTCCTCCCCAGCAATGCTGTTTAATATGCAGAGGAGGCAGGAAATGCTGAAATGGGCTTTTCCCCACAGTGTAGAGCCATGGAAAGCCTTGTCAGGGCTGTTAACTCTCCTGGAGAAAAATACAAAGGGGGTTTTGCAAATGTGAATGATGCAATCCTTACCCACCCAGGTGAGGAAATATGCAGCCAGTGAGACACTGAGGCAGCAAGAAGATGCTGCCCAATAAACCCTGAGGAGCTCAGGGATTGCCTGCACTGAGTGTGGCAGCTTTCACTCAGGGGTAGTAAAGGTTCTCTGGGCAAAACCACTCTGCATTTTCTGACAGATGCCCTTTTCTGCCCCACTCATAGCACCCAGGGCCCAGCTTCCTGGGCAAATCCACTCAGGAAAACAAGATTTTTATCTCCTGCTGAGCTCCCCATCTGAAACTTGCCCTTGTTTTTTTTTTTCTAATGGGGTGACCTTTTATTTTCCCAGAGATGGTGGTAGCTACAGGGAAATGTGATGCAAACACCACAGACCTGGTGAGGAGATTGCAATGCATGGATCCACGAATTTGGAGAAGGGCACATACCATAAACACACCGTGGATTTCCCAGGTAAAGCTATCACAGGGCAGGATTCAGTGGATTTTCCTTTCCCTTGGTGCCCTCATTCCTTTCTGTTGTGCTCCCTGTTCCCAAAAAAGCCATTTGATTTCCTTCTATGCACCAGTTTTCCTCATCCCCACTTTCATTCACTCTCCACTTCTGTTCTTTTACCCTGCACCAATATTTACTTTCCTCACCAATATTTTCCTTCCTAAATCACTTCATTCCCTTTCTAGCCCATCCCAGCCAATATTGCTTTGAGTCTTACATTTTATTCTTCTTGCATAAAATTGAGGCTCCTTTCCTTAAAAGCCCCAAAGAGGTAACAACTTGCACAGTCTTCCCTCTCAAACCCTTATTCAGCTCTTCTGTTCCTCGCCTTGGTTTTTAGCTCTCGCCATCCTTCTGTTATCACCCCTTCCCTCTCACTTTCCATTTCACTCTCACCTCCTCCCCTCCTCTTTTTCCCTTCAGTTTGCATTACTCAGCCACAGACCATTCCTGTATTTCCCAACTCAGTCCCTGCTGCAGCCCCACCTCCCTCTCCCTCCTTTTCCATCTTTCTTTTTCCTGGCATGGCTTTTGCCATGGCTAGAGAGACACTCACCCCTGCGTCCCGAGGCAGTGGATGCCAGAGGCTGGATAATGGAACAGAGATAAGAGCCCTGATTTGCTATTTTTCTCAAAATCAACTGCAGACAGAGATTCCAGCCTGAAATGAGATTATAACCTTTGAGGAGAGCAAAGGCAGTTTATGACCATCAAGTCTGAAACTGTGAATTAAATGAACTGTCAGGTTCCAGGCTTGCCGGCTTCTAATTCAGCCATAACTTAGTCAATATCAGGTGTAATTCCCCTGCTTAAAAAGTTATTAAAATTTTAATAAAACCAAGGAGATGCTGGGACAAAAGCATATTAAGATGGCATAAAGGTATGCCAACATATCATTAATTTAAAGGCAGATCAGCTGTTAACTAGAATGACTTAATTGAGTATTTCCAAACAGGAGCATTTTTAGATTCCCTTGGAATGCATTTTCCTTTCTGGATGGGGCAGGTTTCAGGTGCTTGGTGCCCAGGGGGTCTGAGGTTCTGCCCTGAGCACCTGGCAGGTGCAGCTGGCTCACAGCCAGAGGGGCTGTGTGGGCACTCGGCACCTTGGCCACAGCATTTTCCCGGGCAGACATTTGGGATGCAGCCTGAGCTTCCCGGGGCCGTGGGTGTTGTCCCCTCCCTTTCCCGCAGGTCCCTGGGGAGGTTGCTGCCAGGAGCACATGTGGGCAGTGCCCTGCTCCCATTAATCCTGCCCAGAGCTCCTCGTTCATCTCGGGCATGCTGCAGGTGCATTTATTAATGGCAGAGCCCTGTTCAAATGTTGGGATCCTCTCTGACACACTAAGCCATTTTTAATTTGCTCCCAGCCTCCCCAGCCTCTCCAGCAGACAGGAGATAACTCTGGGGTCCTAAATAAGCCACAGTGATTTAGGGAGAAAGCAAGTGAGTTATTAATCTTATGCAAATGCCTGTTTAATTTTCAGGATCTTGGCACCATTGTAAGTGCTGAAAGTCATGGACTATAAAGGAAAAAGGTAATTTCCTGTTTGTTTAATTGATCTTCTGTAGCTTCTCTCCTGGCTGGTAAAGCCAGGTAATGGAATTTGCAATGTAAAGTCATTATTAGAAGTGCCAGTATGACATTTGATTAATCCAGGCTATTTAGGCTTAATAATACACACTTGACTTATGTTCTGGGAGCAAAATTGCCTGCTACTTCCCCTCTTGCTTTTTAAACATGTTTATAAATATCCTTAGCATGATGATACACGAACCCATTTCTTCAGGCATTGTTATCAGGCAGTGATAATTCCCCCAAAGTGTGGTCTCCATCAGCAATTGGATGCTTGCTCTTGGATTTGCACCCACGGGCAGCTTTTGGTCCAAGAATTCCTTTAGGGCACCGGTGCCTTCCTCAGTTCCCAGGTCAGCTCTGGCCCCTCCTGGGAGGCAGATTCCCAGGGAAAACCAAGGCGGGAGCTGGCACTGCTCTCCCTCAGCAGTGACTCCATTTTCTGACGTGCCAGGGCTGGGATCCAGCAGGAAGGAGCAGCACTTGTGAGTGTCAGGGAACAGAGAGGCCATTTGTCACCTCCCTTCCCTGGGCTGTCACAGCCATGGCCAGCCCCAGGTCAGGCAGAGGTTTTGTCTGCACCCACATTCCCCTGGGCTGTTTCTATCACCTGCAGCATCTTTTATCTACTGCTGAGAATTCCTGTACATCATTCCTGGCATTGCTTTAACTCAGCAATGGACCAAGACATTTTTTCTTACAAAGTGCTTTGGAGTGAAAACAACATTTTTCAAGTAAGGTGGCAGCACTGCAAGAGATGCTCAGGGGCTGTGGAAGTTCTGGGTTATTTGATAGAAGTATTTTTTGCAATTATGCTACAGGAATTTTTCTGTTTTGAGTTTAATTTCATTTCACGATGATTGCTTTAAATTCTGTTTCCATCCCAGTAATATTTACTGCAATCATATCCATTTAATTTGATCATTTATGTTCCACTGCTGTGGCCAAAACAGACTACACACTGCTTCATGTCACCATTGGTTACACCTCACTAAACCAGATAAAAACAATTACTGTAAACACCCCTGAACTGGTGCACATTGCACTGCAAAGTGTGAGGAAAATGGTTTTAAATGGTATTATTTTCAGGGGGAAAAAAACCCTCTGTTTTGTTTGTACTTGCTCTGTGCTTCATAGCCTGGCTTTGGTCCATTGAGTCAGAATTGTGAGGGATAAGGATTATTAGTAAGGCTTGAAAAAACCATCATGTTATTCCATTGCAGGCTTCAAAAGGAGATTATTTCTATGGGTTGTCCTTAGAAGCCTCTGAGTGTATCTCCTCAAAGGGAGGGAGAGGCTGGAGGACACAGCCAGCACAGGAGATGTGAGTGAACAAACCAAAGGCAGCTCTGGAGCAGCCTCCCCTCTCAGCTCACAGACTAAAAACTGAATTCTCAGAAAGAAGTCCTCTCTTCCAGCTCTTCCCCTTGCTGAGGAAATCCAGGTTCAGGTGGGCTGAGGGAGCAGGGAGTGCTGGGGAAGAGGAGCTGTGCTCCTGTGGGCTCATCCCTCAGTGGGAAAGGACAGGCAATGATTTCCAGGCACCTGCCTCCCCTTTGGTGGCTGTTTTAACAACTGTTTGTGTTGCTCTGGGGGTATTTTATTACCCAGGGAATAGGTGTATTTGACAAGCCCTAAATGTGAGTTGCTTCATGACAATTTGCTGGCAGGCTCCTTTGGAGGCAGCGCCCTGCTTGTCTCTGGGCAGAAGTTTTCAGCTTTCTCCTTTGTTTATCATTGTTATCTCTTGTCCTGTCTGATGCATTCCCCAGCCTGCAAATGCAACTTTCATTCTGCACTTAAGGGCGCTGAGGAGTTCAGTCAATTGCCTTCAGTCATGCTGCATTTTCTCCCTGCAGTGCCTCCTCTTTGCACACAGAAATAGTTATTATTCATCCTGGCTGGCACTGAAAACCCACAGAAGGTGAACCTCCACCTGCCTCAGCCCTGCCTCACACTGTGAGCTACACAAACAGAGCAGGATAAAGCAATTTCCTCTTTCTACACCCTAAATTCTGCATTACAAAATACTGTGTTTACAATGTTCTATTAAATTCATGTTACCAGCTTAACAGTGCTTGTTAGGTAAATGCTGTGCTCAATCTTTTGAGGACATTTCAGTTCTCTGAAGTGGTTCTTGGTTTCCCTGTGCCTCACTGCCCCAGTGGAAATTGGGATGCTTGACTTTTTAAAGATTTTTCTCGGGAGCTGAGGATTTAACCTTATCCTAATAAAGTAAATATTGGTTAATCGAAGCTTAAGCTAGCAAAAAGATTAGAGACATTTAATTAGTCAAAATTATAGCTCATGCTGTAATATAGTAAATTAGATTAGACAGGCTTTACACTTCAAAATTACATTAATGACTGCATGCATTTTCCTAATATTATAATCTTTAATCTTAGATCCCCGAAGATACTAATAATTCTCTAACCCATCACTGACTTTAATGTCGTTATTTAAAATCAGCCTTAAGTTACAGGAAGTAATTATGCACCAGAAAGAGAGAAGATTGTTCAGAAGGTGAGTGTGAGGGATCTTCACCTTCCTGGCTGGAATTCAGGGAGAGAAGTCCCTGTTCCCACTGCCCTCCTCTCCCTCCCTGCACAGGGACACACCTGCCTTTGAGGAACAGGAGTCTGCTGGAAGGAGATCTTCTTTTCAGAGTTGCACAGAATTATCCAGGCTGGAAAAGCCCTCCAGGGTCACCAAGTCTGAGCTGTGCCCAATGCCCACCTTGTCCCCAGCCCAGAGCACTGAGTGCCACCTCCAGCCTTTCCTGGGACACCTCCAGGGATGGGCACTGCAAACCTTTCCATGGAGAAATTGCTGCTGATGTCCACCCTGAGCCTCCCCTGGCCCAGCTGGACGCTGTGTCCTTGTCCTGTCCTTGTTTGATCCCAGATCTCCCTGGGTGTCCCCAGAGGGGCACTGCAGTGACAGGATCAGTGGCTCGTTCTGGCTCCCACGGGCACAGAGTTCTACTCTGTTTTCTATATTTAACAGATAATTAAACCCATGGTATCCAGCACATGTGCAGGTCTCCAGGAGATGTCTTGGGCAGAGGAGCAGAACCCCTGGGATGTTTGATTGGGATCGGGAGCCTCTGGTTCAGTGGCTCAAGCCCAGCCCATGCTGAGTGGACTTAAAAGCCTGACAGCAAAAGCTGCCTCAATGTCTGATCTCACTTTAGAGGTGCAGTTTGTAAGGGTTTTTTTCCCTTTTGGATTCCCAAAGGGCATTGCCTCACCTTTCACCTGAATCTATTTTGTGCAGCTCTGATGTCCCTTCCACTGCCCACACTGCCCAGTTGGGGCACTGGGAGAGCCCAGCAGGGCTGGGGAACACTCTGTGTTCGAGGAGTGGGGGAAAGAAGAGGAAACATCTCTCAAAGCAAAATGAAAGCATGAGGGGATTGGAAAGTGGAGAGCAAAACCAAAACATTTGTGTTTCAGCCCTGCTGGTTTGGACATTGCCATCCCTCACGTCAGTCAGAATTCCTTGTGTCGGTGGAAGTCACAAAGGACAGGCTTACTGGGACAGACAATGTTCACACCTAGAAAGTTTTTCCTCTTTCAGGGACATTTTTGTAATTATACTAATTTGTCAAATGTATCTTCAGTTTTACAAGAAGTTTCCTTCTCATGCATTTGTTAAAAGAAAGATAATTGCATCTGGAAAGCAGCAAAATGAAAGGAACTTTAATTATGCATTATAATAACAAATGTGTTCTAGTTCAGGTGAGCCAGACCAATTATATGTGATTAGTGAATGGAAACAATTGATGTTTTTGCATTTTCATTTGGGTCTGCTGACCTTTCCTGGTGAATGAGCTACAATCTGTCTTCCCTCGCTGCTCAACACAGAGCAAATATTTTAATTTATAGAGCCATTTGGAGAAATTATTGCAGTCTGATCAGAGACAAGTTTTACTGAACTTCATCTGTACTCCATTCTCACAGAGGAGAAAAATTACCCTTTGTAGCTCTTTTTTTTGAAAAGGACACACAAGGAGACAAGGCTCTGTATTTCCTCTGGTAATATTGACATAATGTAAGAAAAAGTAATTAAAACTCTTATTAAAAATTAAGCTGCCTTTAATATATCCTTCATTTTCCTCTGTGATGGGTGATTTCTGGTGTTTACTTTTGCTTAGTACTTCTGAGTCTCTCTTACTCAGGTGCCTGAACCTTTTGGGACACTTGAAAATGCCTTCTTTAGTAGAGACAGAAAAAATGCACCATGCAAATGTGAATCACCAGCAGCTCCAGCAACTCCTTATTTTACCAAACCTGAACTTAGTGGGAGTATTGCTGAGAAAATCAGTTTCAAATGGGCTGTAAAAAGAGATCAAAGCCTTGCAATTACTGTGTCCCACTTACTTCAGCTGATGTTTTCCTTCTGACTATTCCCCCCCCCTCAGGAGTACAGGCAGCACAGCTGGGTCCTGCCCAGCAGCAGCAGCAGGATGTTCTGCAGTCAGTGCAGTGTTCCACGAGTCCATTCCTGCCAGACCATGCCTTTGGAGAAACCTGTGCCCACCCCCTCGGTCCCAGGGAGCTCCTACAGCTCTGGCTGCACCTGGAAGGAAGCAGGGCTGCACACAAGGACCTCAGGGCAGAGTTTGGCTGCTTACAGCCACGATGAGTGACAGGAGAGAAAGCCCCTGGAGCCTCGGAATCCACAGAGAGCTGGGGACAGGAAGAAGCTGCTTTATTCCAGGTAAATCTGATACCCAACTGGGGGGCACAGTGGGTGTGGATCCCTGCCATGACTCCATCACCCCTCCATGGTGGCTCTGCTTACATCATCACTTCCATTCCTAGTGGAATCAGCTGCAATAATGTGTGCTGAGGGAAGAAGACCCAAGGCAGGGTGGCTCTCCTATGGCTCAGAGAAAGGCTGTGCACAGAGCAGAGATGGCCACTGTGAAAGGTCACAGGGAAGGGATGATGCACCTAAAACCTTGACCATTCTTTTCCACGAGTTTCAGGTAATCAAAGATACTCCTCCACAGAGTTCTGTGACACCAAAAAAGCTGGAGAAGAATGGGATGAATGGAAGAGAAATTCTGTAGGTTTTCCTGGCCTTACAGCCCTCAAGGATGTGTGCACAGAAAAGCCCCTTTTCTTTCCAGTGTAGTGACACTAAGCACTACCTTCCCAGTTGCAGCTGATAAAGTTATTTCCCCCATAATCAGCCAGCCTGCATTTTATCCTGTGCAACTGGGGAGATAATGATTAATATTTCCGTGCTGGGAACTTTGGGATTGAACAGAGATTAGAGGGTAGCTGTCCCCATGCATGTTCTGCAATCACTGGCAGCTGGAATTAATCAAAGCTAAATTGTCTTCCCAATTCTGCAGCACAGAGTGAGGATTCCTGTTAGTTCTGCACACAGGGAAGCACGGCAGGATCCAAGGAGGACGTGGAGCATATGGCAGATGAATGGGAAGGGAAGGGAAGCAGATTTGCATAAGTTATGTTTATGGATGTCAGGAGGAATTTCTTTATCGAAAGGGTTGTTAAACCTCAGCTTGTTCCTTTTGGAAGATAGATATATTTGCAGAAAATTAATATTCCCACTTTTAGCTGGGAATTTCTTCTGCTAGCTCTTGCCTATCTGTGCCCATGAGAAGTGGACTTCAGGGGTGGAGGCCTGATCCATCATACAAGAAGTTAGCTATCATCTAGCTGTGCACCAGCAGTGATTATTTATTCATTTGGAAATGCATCTCTTAGCAGACTGAGGAGTAGTGCTTTTCTCTGAGTCTGGCCTGCACAAAACCCACAATTTATGCTTTCCACAGAAAGCCTGTGCTGAATATCCCTTTGATCTGGTTAAGATTTATCACCTGAGAAGCGTGGGTATTGTCTGCTTGTGAAGAGAAAACTAAAAATCAGAGGAGGAGCAGTGCAGCAAAAGTTTAGTGTGTGTTAGTGTTTCACTCGTAAATTGAGATATTTTTCTGTTTTACTCCCTCAGCTATTTCAGACTCTGCTGTGCTGCAGTCTGACATGGTGGATAATTCATCAGCCTGTGTGTCTTTTTTTATTATTACCGTTACAAAAAAATCTTGAGTTTAGGAGAAACAAAACAATAATTTTGCAATAATGTCACAACACGCTGGGTAAGAACATAATAAACCTTGTTATTATGGTGCTGGAATAGCAAGGAATCACTGAGCACAGTACACAAGAGCATTCATCCAGAATGCTTAAACACACCCCTAGATCAAATGAGGTTTCCAAATCGAAGAGACTCACAAAGAACACTCAGCTGCATCTTTTGGGACAAAACCTGGACTTGTTCCCACTGCAGCTCTGGGTGCTGACACTGTGCCAGCACACAACCACTGTGGGGGATCATGGAGTCATGGAATGGTTTGGGTTGGAAGGGACCTTAAGGATCATCCATCCCATCCCTGCCATGGCAGGGACACCTCCCACTGTCCCAGGCTGCTCCCAGCCCCAGTGTCCAGCCTGGCCTTGGGCACTGCCAGGGATCCAGGGGCAGCCACAGCTGCTCTGGGCACCCTGTGCCAGGGCCTGCCCACCCTCCCAGGGAACAATCCTTTCCCAACATCCCATCCATCCCTCCCTCCCTCCCTCCTTCCATCAGACTAGAGTCATTCCCCTTGTCCTGTCCCTCCAGGTTGTTGTAAGTTGTCCCTCTCCCTCCTTCTTGTGGATCCCTGCTGAGGTGTAAACAGGCATGCCCCAGAGCTGGCAGACCGCTGGATCTGGGCTGGATGTGAGGTTTGTGAGCTAGAGCAGAAACTCTCCAGCAGAGCAGTTCTTGGGGCTCAAAGTTCCCACAAACGGAGTTGTCCAGCCAGAACTTGGCTGTCCTTCCTCTGTACTCCAGCGGCACTGTGAGTGGCACTTCCCTCCCGAGCACGGAGCTGCCACCCAAGCAGAGCCACAAGGAGCTGATGCTGATGAATTTCCCGATCACGAGGGGCTCTCTAGGAGGGAGAGGAAGCTCTCCAGAGAGCTGCCAGGCTGAGCTGTGCTGTGGCACTGCAGTGGCGTATCCCTGGAGCCCTCACCGCCGGGGCTGTGCCCACAGGATGGACGCGCTCCCACACGGAACAGGCCGCGGCAGGCCGGGCACCTTGGCACACCGGGAGGAGAGAGAACGTGAAAAGGGCACATAACCTCATTAGTGATTACTCCTCAGCTTCTAATGGGGTGTGAAGAGCCATCAGAAAGCTTTCTGCTTTTATCAAAATATTCCCTGTTTGGTGAGTAATTCAGAAGTTGGCACTGGGGCCTGATGCAAACTGTCAGCTTGCATATGGTCTGGCAGGAGCAGGAAAACATGTGGGGAATTGTGAATACACTGCCTTCCAGAGCAGTGTTTTCTGAATATACTGCCTTCCAAAGCAATGTTTTCTGAATACATTCCCTTCCAGAGCGATGTTTTCCAGCAGCCCTGCCACACACTCGGGACCAGCAGTTGGAGGCTGTCGTGCAATAGAGCAGGATCTCATCCGTGCAGGAAATTCATCAGCACAGAAATGCTGCATGCCAGCAGTGCCATTATGAGCCTCTAACACAGGGCAGTGTTCTTCACTAGAGAACAGGCACTGGAAGAGAATCTGCCCATTTCTCTTGCCTCACGGTGCCCCACCTCCCAGCCCCTCTTCTCACTCCAGAGAGGATCCAAAACACGGATCAGACACGCTGGCACAGGCACCTGAATGAGATGGTAAGTCAGGATTAACAATTAATTTTCTTCTATCAATACACAGAAAAGTGGAGCTCTCTGACAAGCTGGATCAAGAAATACAAAGGTTTAAGAGGAGCTTCCTGCACCAAGGGGAAAAAAGCGTCCTTTGTATTAGGATATCAATCCGTCATTATTTAAGGATGTCATTAATTAGCTCAGCTTGGACTCTGGCCTTTACCTCTCCTATTCACTCCCAGAATGTGAGGAAAAAGCAACTGATTCTGGAGCCAGGATTTATATTCTGTGTCTATTCTGTCCGTAGGGGCTTCCATGGGCACCAGGACAGGACGCAAAGAGGGATTATCAGCTTCTGTCCCTCAGAGATCATCCACAGGAACCCACTGCTGATCCCTCACCAAGAGTTTGGATCCGAACCCAAATCCCTCTGTAGTCTAAGCCACACTTAGCCTCAGAACAAACAATCATATTACTTTTAAGTGTTCATAAACTGCAGGGAAGTTATGAGGCCTAACGATTTTTGCGGCCTGCAATTCCCGGGAAATGCTTCATCATTTCATGGTTTGCATCCACCCACAACTCCCCAAGTATTCCCTGAGTCCTGACTTTTACATTTCAATTCCATTCAGGTTGGAAGTGGCACAGGATTATCTCAGCTCATCAGGAACATCAGTTCGGAGTAGTTCACAAATAATTACATTTTAATGAATTCTAATCATCTGCAAACTGAGTTTTATTTTGCCCTTTTATTAAGTAGGATGCAAAGTCGTGGATTTATTAGCACGAAGAAATTCCTTATCTTGCCACAAGATCAAATAATCAATTTTTGGGGTTAAATTTGTGGGTGTGGGGGGTCAGAAGAATTTCTGAGTAGAGATTGATCTTGTACTTTTCAACTTCCTAGTTTCACAATAAACACAAGATGAGAAAAAATACACCACATAGAGATGTGTATGGTTTCCCCCCTCCTGGCTTTTGTTTCTCCCACCTTGCCCATCAAGTGCCACTGAACAAAGTCCTGAGCACTGCACTGAGTGCTTGAGGTGTTAAATGTCCTTTCCTGCAATTTGGAGTGATTTTTCAGTGTTGAAGCTATTAAATGAAACCCATGTTTACAACAGAAACCTCTTCAGAGAATTAAGCTTTATTTGCCACTTAAAGTAGCGCTCAGCCTGGCCAGGTGCTGCTGGCACTGTTCATATTTCTTAGGAGAGCAGCAGAAAGAATCACTGCAATTGCACACAGACAACCTGCAGTTAGCAGTTTTCCACCAGGGCTGCACACCATTGATCTTGACAAATGAGTCCTGTCAAAGTGGCTTCTTTTTTCCCAACAAACTTCCTTTGTGGTCAGTTCAGCTCCTGAGGCTGCTCCAGCCTCTAGGAAATGCCTCACTGGATCAAAGTTATCCCCATCAGATCAAACTGCAATTTATCCTTCCATTTTCTTTGGTTAAGGAATGAGAATATAGGAGATACTGGTGAAATGGAAAACAAACCATTGGATTCATGATTTATTCACGTGTGAATCAAACATAACAAACTCTGCTTTTAGCAGATGGACACCCCCACAGCAGAATGTACTTATTTATAAAAAAAGAAGTGTTTGGATGTGAGGACAGCAGACTTATGCTCATCTCTAAGTGCACACACAAGAAGGAACAGCCCAGGAGGGGGGATTGTGACCACCTTTAGGTTGGGGGCAGCTGGGACAATCCCAGCTTATTGATGGATACTGACTGATGCCATTTTGAGGAAAAGCTCTGTGTCCCACTGTTCTCATAATTGTGGCACAGATTTAGGCTCCTGGAGGGACTTTGCAGAAATAGAGAGCTGCAAGTGGGACACAGGCAGAGTTTGGGTTGGGATTTCCTTCTCCCTCCCTCCAGTCCCATTGGTGGGAGCACAGTCACTGAGTGACCTGCCACACTCTGCTCTGTGCTCTGCAGACATTTATTTATGAAAAACTATTAAAAATTAAATTTAAAAAGTGGTATTTCAGTGCTTCAAACTATCCAGGCCAGCTACTGCTGAGCCATGCAGTGCAGGGTTCAGGAGAAGGATGGATATTCTCTAGAGGCTCCCTAAATGTTTTATTTGTCTGTTTGGGTTTATATTCATTTTATATTCATTTATTTAGCCAATATTTATTCTTCTCTGTAAAGACAGGCTTTGGGGGAAATGTGTTTGCACAGTGCAAAAGCACAGATTGTGATTTTCTGTCTGAAGTGTCTCATCCCAGAGTTTCTCCACGGTGCTCTCCTTTGTACAACAAACAACTTCAGCATATTTCCCAAACCTGAGTGACTGACACCTCAAAGAATTCCACAAAACAGAGTAGAAACAAAGCTTAGAAGAAAAAAAAAAAGCCAAAAAGGGCTTTATAGTTCATAGGACTGAGGTATATAAATAGGGGTTTAATCCTCTAGGCATGAATAAAACTTGCATTTCTTCAGTTTCTGTGTGGCTGAACCCCAGGGAGCAGCAAATGGCTGCCTGGAAAAAGCTTCCTGGGAAAAATCACCCCAGCATTAACACTGCACTGGATTTTCAATGTGGGACAGTTCCCAGCTCCTTTCTGCACTCATTTCAGGAAATGTATACAGCAAAGAGGAACAAAGTGTCCAAAGCAGCATCTTACACTGTGACATGGGAAAAAAGAAATGGACAAAGCAGGATTTTTTTCAGAATGCCCTAAACCTTTCTGGAAAGCCCCATTGGCCAGGAGTGTGAAGGTTTGTGCTCCCTTCTCTGAGTGCTCGCCGTAGGGTAGGCTGCAGGAGGAATCCACCCTGCTGCAGCTGCCCTGATGTGGGCTAGTTCCTGATCACAGCACGAGAAATCTCCTTTATTTATCTTAAAGAAAGGAAAGCTGGCTTGGATGTGGAACCTGCTCCCTGGCCCACTCTCCTTGAGCCTACCAACTGAGCCAGGGAATGGAAAATGGACATACACTGTGTGTCTTCTGTCCCTTGCAGCCCTCATGTACCTCCTCCTAAGCGGGACAGAAACTTCTAAGAAATCAGAATGAACTATTGGGCAAATGAAGTGTTGGGCCTGGGCAGTGGAGGGTTATTTCTGTGTCCAATAAAGAGTTATTTTTGTTTCCAGTAGGTATAAATGAAGCACCTGCCCAGAGTTTCCTCTCTAACTGCTCTGTGCTGGCATGGCTCAAGGGCACCCAGTGCTACAAGCATCTCCATTTCTACTGATGTGCAGTCTTTAGACCCTTAAGGCACAGAAACTCAGTGCTCTTGGACTTCACTGCAGTTTTGAGTTGCATTTCACATTTGCTTCTTTGGGAAGCGTGAGCTTGGCTTGCACCTTGCTCAGCAGCCATGCTGTTAGGGCTCCCTCACACAGGTGGTAAGCATCACTATCAGCCTCCCAAGGCGGGAATAAAAGCAGGATTGGAGTGGAGCCTGTGGCACAGCATGGCAGCCTGGGCTGCTCTGTGGTTATTCACTGGCACCCCTTTGGTCTGAGCTCATCCCAGTGAGTGTGTCCTTACAGCTCCCTGGGGGCAGGGACAGCTGCAGTGTTTCCCACTTCTCACAGGACAGAAAACTCGGGGTTTTCAGGTAAGTGAAAGGCAAGGGAAGTGAAGGTGATTTTTCCACACGTGGTTTGGTGCTGGGCTGGGCAGTGCTGGGTTAGGGGTTGAACCTGATTGTTTGAGAGGCCTTTTTCTAAGTGAATGAGTCTGTGGTTCTTTGGCACACAGAGAGGAGCCCTGGCCCCTCACTGGGGCTGGAAAGTGCAGTTTAAAACACCAATTCCTTTAGGAGAAGGTACATAATCTGCTGTCATGATCTTGGGAGTCCGTCAGTGTAAATTCCTCCTGTTGTTACCCCTCTTCCCCCAAAAAAACCACACCAGTAAATCCAAGAATCACTTCCTGATGTGGCTTTCAGGATTTAAACAACTGCTTTTCTTTTTATGTAAAAAGTGGATTCTCAGCAGCTCCACAGTGGCCAGGATTCCTGCATGGAATTCTAAGCAATGGGGTTGGTAGATATTAATACAGCTGGATAGGACTGAACAACCACAAAGTCCCTGAGTGTTGTTTATGTGGGTGCATAAATACCTATTACAGCATTATCTGAGGATAACGCAGGGAGCAGGAGCCCAACTTTTCTTTCTCATAAAGTGACTAACCCCTTCAGAACAGGAGAAGGGGGAGAGCTCTAGAAAGCAGAGTGTTCAGTGAAAGGCAGGGGATTGTTTTCAAGAGAGCCTTGCCTGGCAAGTGTTTCAGCCCCCTTGGAGAAGAGGGAACTTGGTGTGGAATGCAAGGCCTGGTGTTGGCCCTGGTGCCCTGGTTTACATGTGGAAAATCAACGCTTCCTTTACCTTGGTGGGTGATCTGAGAGTGCTGTGTCCAAACATCTAGACAGCCACTGGAGACAGCTCACCTCAGCAGGGCACTCAGGAAAAGGGGACTTTTTGGGAGATCAGGAGATGCTGCTCCTCTCTGGGCATCGTTTCCTGGCAATGGAGGAGAGAGAGCACAACCAAAAGCACAGATGCGTGCCCCAAGCTGTGAAATCCCTGCTGCTGTTGTTTAACCTTGGAATCTTCCCCTCGGGACCAAAAAATTCCCATTAGGATGCCTCCAAGAGGAAAAGCAACTGCCCTCTGTTCTCTTAGCTGGTTCTTTCTTTCCTTCTCAGCAGAGAAGCATCTTGTTTAACCACAGCTAAAATTTGGGACTGAGTTAGTACTGAGGGAATGGAGGCTCCCAGCCCTTGGGGATGGAGCAGCCGACAGGTGGAACGGAGCAGAGAAAATGGGATGCAGATACAGAAAATAGCAAGAGGGATACAGGCAGAAGATTATCCTCTCCAGCTGATCCTTTTCATTTGTGTGGGTACAGGCAGATGCTCGGAGAAATGGGAAAGCCCCGAATTTGAGAGGGATAAAAGAAAATGCAGTTTGATACGAGGGATAATTAACTCGGGGAACATGTGGCTGCAAGGTGATCCTGAGAGCTGAGGGTTCAGCAGGATTCGGGAAAAGAGGAGGCTCGGGGAGGGTGAGAACAGCTCCGATTACATCAGATGAGATTAAATGCAGAATTCGTGCTCGTTGGTAATGGGAGAAGCACCAGAGGGTGAGGAGCTGGGAATGAGCTTTCTTGAGGGATATCTCTCCATAATACTCCATTACAGGGTTTCTAATTTCATCCTTTCAAACCTCTAACACTGAACACTGTTTGACATTGAAAACTGAAATGAAAAAGCTCCAGAGGATGCTCATATTGTAATTCTTCTGATTTATGTAACCATTTCTGGGAAGTGCCTATTCTCTGAAAACAAACTGCCTGAGCTTGGAGGTAAAACTGCATTTCAGTATTTACCAGGGTGAAATGAGCCTTCTGCCTCTGAGCCACTGGCAGCAGTGTCTGATCCGTGCCCTGGGGCCCATCTGCAGCCCCTTGGCCAGGGTCTGTCACCTCCCTAGAGGAGGAGCCCCAATAAACCCCGTGTTTATTCATGCTGACAGCCTGCACATCACCTCTGGCTCCCAGGAAGGTGGCAGACCTCTCAGTAACCGCCCAAAGCCCCTTAAATTTCACATCTGTGTCTCCAGTGCCATCCCGCTCCCGGCTTTGTGCTCGGGGGGCGGGAATCTCACTGCTGGCTGCCCCAGGAACGGGCTGCGCCTGCCGCTTCCACCATGTGCTGGATGAATGCTTGCGGCTGGGCACAAATAACCCAGCAGATTCCAGCTCGGAGGGGAAGCCCATTTGCTGTGATTTATCTGCTTGCTGCCGAGGATAAACACTGATGCCATCATGATTGCCCCTTGTAAAGATGCTGTCATCTGCAGCAACCTGGCGGTGCCAACTGTTGTGGCTGCTACTCGGCAAGGAAGCCCTGCAAGGTGATGGGAAGTGACAGCCTGGCAGCAGCACCCGGAGCTGCCCTGCCTGGGCACTGCCACTCCGTTTTAACCCTGCCAAGGACAGGAAACTCCCCGTCCTCCTCACAGTTTGACCACGGCTTTGTCTCACCCTGGCAAGAAACACTGAACGTCTTAGGGTCTTAATTCAGAGGTATCCCTGGAAGGAAAACGGAGAAACCTTTTATTCCCTGTTAGCTGCAAATCCATTCTGCTACTGCCTTGGAGGTTTTCTGAGCACATCCCCGCGATTTGCTGTGTGTCGAATTCCCACTGCAGTGTTCTCTCAAGTCTGGGGCATAGCACAGTGTGCCAGGGTAAGAGAAGAGTGTTTGAGAATTTCCTGACAGTTCTTACACTAAATCCCACACCCTGTAATCTCTTTTCCATGCTGGAAAGCACTGGAGTTTCACTGGAAACCAGGCAAATACAGTCCCACATACTTAAGATTATCATCGACCTGCCAATTCCCTCTTATCTGAGACTCCTTTCATTCTGTTTCCTTCCCTTTATCCTCTTTGTGTGCCGGTGCTTGAGCCCATGATGACAGGAGATAGCGAGCCCGCGGCTCAGAGCTGCTGCAGGACTCCAGTCCTGAATCCCAGAAAAACCTCCAGGAGGGGAGAGGGAAGGTCTCTCTTCGGTTCTGTGTCGATCATCCCCAGCACAGCGGTGCAGGCTGAGCTGTGGGCAGGATGCACATCACACTTGGCAATAACAAGCACCAGGCTACTCCCGAGCTTCCTGGGACAGGATTGCCTCCAGTGGAGGGAGAGCTGAGCTCCTGATGGTCCAGGACTGCTGTCCAAGCTGTTCCCTTTGCTGTGTGCCCACGGCCAGGCTGCAGGGAAGGAGAGGGGCGTTGGTGTTCCTGCAGGGCTGGGATGGAAGCAGCACCACACCTTAACCCACTGGGAGCGAGAATCCCCCAGATCTATCTGCAGCAAAAGCACAAACTTCATGGCAAGAGCAGCACCACTTTGGTTCTGATTGTACATCTTGTGCATGGGCAAACCTGCATTTGGGCTATTCTAGGTATAAGCTCATTTGTGGGCAAGGTCAATCCAAACACTTCAAGTCTTTTTTCCAGACAGGTTTTCTAGGGAAAGTATCTGTGTGCATTTAGAGATCCATTCTGCAGGGAAATTTTTTTTCTGGGCTCCTCCTCTTCCACTCTCACTTTTCCAAGCAGTTGTGCCAGATGATGTTTAAATATGACCCCTTTAATCAGGTTACTCAGTGTAATACAAGCAAAATGATGATGAGATGGATGCTGTTACTGCACTCCCTATTTTTATCTCCATTGATTCTCCTGTGTCTCTCATGAATCACCCTGCTGAAGCTGTGACAGGTTTATGTCAGCCACAACAGGGCTGAAACAATATTAGCTCCAGCACGAATTCAGCATGACACCACGATTGTGTCACACTTGACCCTATTTGATAAATTCGTGTACAGAATCAGCAGCTCTGAGTGCTGAGAGAATCAGTGCTGAGCTGCACAGAGCAGGGGCAGGTTCTCTCCTAATAAGACATTTTTCTATATGAAGAAAGGTTTGTGCTTTTACTGCTTGCCGCCCTGGCTCCAGCCAGGGGATTGTATGTAAATAATAATGTTATTTCCAGAGGCTGTGGCTAAAAACCACCCCAGCTCTTCAATTCCAGCCTCTTCATTCCATCCCCGCTGGAATAATAGCCAGCAGCACTGGTTCTTCCTACAAACCAGGGAACTCTGGCATCCTTTCCCTGCTCTGCTGTGCTGAGAGCAGGCAGGGCAGAGAAGGAAACCTTTGCAGAAGTGGGAGACCTTGGCAAAATCAGCAGCTGAGATTTAGAAAAAAAATAGGAGGAGGCATTTCCCTGCTGATTTCCTCAAACTGAGGGGAGACAGAACCTTCATTTGCAGTTTGGATGAGCTGCAGTAAATTGCCCAACTGTTCTCTTCTGCCAGAATAATGCACTTGCCAGAACCTCATCACTATAAACTGCTGCAGCTCCATTGACTCTGGCACAGGCAGAGCTAAAGGAGCCTTTGGGTCATTTGCTCTTTTTTTTCTTTTTTTTTCTGAGAAAAGTGTTCTGTCACTTAAAACAAAGGGCAGGGAGCCAGAAGAGATGATTTTGTGCCCAATTCTCTCACAGATTTTCTGTAAGAACTCACAGATAAGAGCAAGGGCTGGGATTTCAAAGAAGTTTTGCAGTTTAATTTACTAAATTTAAAGCTCCTGTCACTGAAGTTTCCTGGAGAAGCTGGATGTGAATTCATTGGGCTCTACCTTGGCCAGTGAGGTTTATAACAAGGTGACTCCCATGTGACAAGGACTGAATTTTGACTCTTTGAAAGCCTGGGCTCCCTTTCTTCAGCCTTGCCAACGGTAGAAAGTGATTTTAAATCTGAAGCGTGAGCTTGTCAGCACCACTTTCCATAGCAGGAATCGAGCCTCGTTCTGAGAACTGCCATGAAATACACTCCTGGTGTTGCAAGCAGATGAGTGCAAGCATAAAAGTCTGGAATTTTAGCATTAATTAAAGCTCCCCAGCAAAGTTTGCTCCACATCTCCTAAATTACCTTATTTGAATTATATAAACTCCAGTTCTCCCCCCCCCATGCTGGGGCACAACAGGCTCTTCATTGCAGAGAGAAAAATCTCCATTCTTCGGAAAACACTGCTCAGAAATTTAATCTTCATTCAGCTCAATGGAGCAGCCTCATCATTTACAGCGGCAGATAAAGCTGGGAGATGTAATGTGAAATACCTGAAGCGCCTCTCCCCCTGATTTAAAATGCACCTTGGGCAGCAGAGCCTGAACTCCCCTTGGTGTGTGTTTCTGGCAGATAAGTAAACAATTTGGAACTTTCTGAGATAGTCGCCGTCAGGGAGGCAGGAGCTCACGTTAAACTGCAGCTGCAGTGCCCCACTGATAAGGTTTTGGGGTGGTTTGGCACAGCTGAAAGGAAGCGGCACCGGAAGAATAAAAAGCTTTTTGTGTACAAGTTGTTGGATCGGAGATAGCAAGAAGAAAGACATCGTTTTTACAGGAGAGCTCTGGAAGTGGCCTCGGTGGCAGGGGCGAGCCTCAGACACGGAGCAGGTGACAGGGCAGCTGAGCAGCTCCATGCTGGGAGAGAAGGGCAGCAGGGACACGGGGAGCAGGCTGGGGAGCTCAGGGGACATTTCTGCTGGTGTTTTACACAGGGACAGGGAGTTACTCTCAGACTTCTCAATAAGAATCTAAGATTTAAAAGTGAGAGCCCAGAGGATGGGAAACACCACACCATTGTTGACTGAGCAGCTCCAAAATCCCATTTTTGTTACCCGACTGCACAGCACTTCCACAAGATTTCTGCCTCCTTTACTGCAGCCTTTTACTGTGGCATTTGGCATTTCACATTTGTAAGTGCAGGCATATAAATTGGGGGTTTAGCATCCTGTTAGGCCATTCTGCTGGGAATTACAGAACATGCTGAGCTGGAAGGGCTCCATGGGGATCATCCAATCCAACTCCTGCCCATGCCCTGGACACCCCACCCTGTGCCTGGGTGTCTGGGCACTCCTTGCACTCAGAGGGGCTTGGAGCTGTTTGGCACAAGCCCAGTTTATCACACTAAATGCCTTTGAACTATCCTGAGTGAGAACAGCCCAGCAGTGACTCCATGTCCTTCTCGTGCCCTGTACTCGTTCCTCTCCCATTCCAACAGGCTAGCAAGGATCATCTCTTTGATTTTTTAGTCACATCCTATGCTCTTTCTGAATTCTAAGATGAGTAAAAGCAACCAAAAGCAAACCAAAACCAAAAACGTTTTGGTCAGAGATTGTGATTTTGTCTCCAAATTGGGGGAAGGAATTCTGAGGTGGCTTACTCATGGTTTGCTTCACAGTGCTTGGTGCTTCATTGCTCTGTGATTTTCTGTGCCCAGCTACGCTGTGACCCACGGGGGGCTGCTGAGGTTCTTCACGGTGCATTTCAAACCCCAGCCCCGATGTGACAGTGACTGACAGTCCCTGGAAGAGTGTAGGACAGCTCCAAAACCTGACCTGAGTCCCGAGCAGCCTCCCGTGTGATGGTGACACGATCAAAGGGAGTTTTACACGTGCCAGCCTGTTGCTGCAACAACCCAGCTGCTCCGAGTGCTGACAGGCACAGCCCTGCCTGATCCCGGCTCAGATGGCTCCCAGTAATCCCCTGGCACTGTGCCAGGGAAATCGGGATTCATTTGCAGTTCCTCCAGAAGGAAGTGACTGTTCCATGGAAACTACTCCTGAAATTCCTGCCGCTCGCCCTCCCTCATCCATAACCTGTGTGGGAAGGGCTGGGCTGGCACAGGGCCCCAGGATGGTCAGGAGAAAGCTCTTTGTGCCATGGTAAGTAGTTCTAAAATGGATTTGGCTTTTATTGTATTTTTTCCTGAGAGTGTTTGCCAGTGAGCTACAGAGCAGGAAAATCCTCTGCCACCTTCCCAAAGTGCACAATGCCCTTCTAGAAAGGGCTCAAAACCCAAAATGCTGCTGTATCCAAAATATGTATAACTACAGAGGGCCTGTGTGCCATAGTGGAGAAGTCTGTGGGAGTGCCAAAATGCGGGAAAAAATTTGTATTGTAAGACCCTAAAAGCACCAATCTCCATGGATTTGCCTCCTAGTTACATCATCCAGGAGTATAAGGTATAGAAGTTTTTCTTCTCAGCACTGCCTTGCAGAGTCACTGACTTTTCCAACCCAGAACTACCTGGCAGGACTCTGCTCCTTCCCTCCCCCAGGGGAGGAGGACAATGAACTTGTACCTTCAAGCAGTTCTCCTTTCCTTCCAGCTGCCTGACGTTGCTCTGTGAAATAGATTTGTTTTCCCCAAACGCTCGGATCCCCAGTACACAGTGACACCTGTCCCTGCTGGTTCTGCCCCAGTTCTGGGAGCTGAGCAGCAATAACTCTGTTATTTACAGTGCCTCTGGCTGTGTTTTGCCATGTTGGCAGTGGTGCTGCTCCACCTGAGAGCCAAAGCAGAGCCCGGGAGCTGCACTGAGGCTCCTGGCCGGTGGCACCTGGGCACGGTGGGATGTGCTGCTGCCCCTCTGTGCGGGGAGGTTTGCAGCTTGCTCCCCCAAACTCTGCATTTCTGGAGGTGCCTCTGCACTCTGACTGTCACCTCCACCCACCTGTCCCCCCCCAGGGTGGGAGGGGGCTGCTCCTGGAGCCCAGCCACCATCGGTGTGCTGCAAACAGAGTTTGCCTTGAAATAGGCCAAGTTTGGGTGTGCAGAGCCGGGGGCAGGATGTGGGAACAGTCTCAGTGCTAAAAGAATTTATAATTCTCCTCTTTTCAACTTGTGCAGCCTGAATGCTCAAAGGAAAAAAAAACAACAAACCCAGCAACAGCCCAGCTAGAAGGTGTGGTTGCAAAAAGCCTGCTGGACCCAGGAAAGAAGCTCCAACCTGAGCCCTTGTCACCAGTTCTGCTTCTTTGGCCACAGAACTGATGCACGTTTCCCACTATTTGTGCCACCCTCATTTAGTGTCTCAGTAGAGGTGAAGCTGTAAAGGTAAGTTAAGGAATCTTCTGCACTGTTGGAGGAATTAAAAAAAAAAAAAAAGAAAGGAAGAAGGAAAAGAAGAAGTTACTTTAACAACCCTGTCAGAGACTCACCCCTGCAGCTGAAGTGAAAACAATGCCCATGTGGAATAATTAAACTGTTCGAATTTGGAATTTTGGTTTTGCACTGAGAAAGCAAATTCATCAGAGCTCATTCCAGAGCTCATCATTTCCTGGAAAATACCCTCTAACCTTCAGCAGGGAGAGAGAGGGAAGGGTAATCACCCTCCCACTGCAAAGCCTGCCCAAGATCATAAACTCATTACTGCAAACTCAAATCTAAAGCCAACCCAAACTAGGGCAGACTGGGCTTGCTGGTCCCAGCCCCAAAGCTGTGCAGCAAAACTAATCAGTGCTGGGATGGGATTGCTTTCTTCTGCTGCAGTGCAATCTCTAGTTTAGTTGGTCAAATCAAGCCTTTCTGAGAAAAGAAGATTAGAGGCAGTTGTTTAAAGTATTGAGGGGGGAGCAGGATTTAAGCTTTATTACTGACCAGGATATACAAAACAGACTGTAATGAAAAAAACAGTATTGGGATTGTATTTGCAGCCCGAATGGAAAATGTTGAGAGAGGACGGGGCCATATGGAGGAGCTTAGAGCTCCGGCAAGGGCTGCTGCCAAGGGAAATGCCCTGAGTCAGTGAAATGGCTCTTGTGGGGAAGGCGGGGAGTTAACACAACCATTATCACCCCCGAACGCTACAGACAGGCTGCTGGGCAGGAGACAAACGCTGGGAAATCGCATTTTATTGTGTTTGCAGGGAAGGTTCCTCCTGCCCAAAACACCTGAAGGCAAACTCTGCTCCTCGGGAATTCCGCTGCTCCCAGGAGCCCGTCCCCTGTTTGAGCAGCTCCCAGTGCTGCACAAGGAAGGCTCGCAGGGGGTCCCTGCCCTCTGGAGGCACCTTGGGACACACCTTGGTAAGTGAGGGCAATAATGAATTCCCCAGCACAGCAGCAGTTCCTGCCCTACAGCCCAGCACCTTCTCGCCACGGTCACCCACGGCGCTCCTGGGAAATGCGGCTCTGCCACACTCCCATTGCACTTTATTATGTGTTTGGCAGGTTTCTCTCTCCCTCAGCGCTGCCTAGACCATCCTAGCTCTGGCCCAGGCTGGACAAGCCCTAGCTGCCTTGCTCAGTTTGCCCTTCCTGGCCTCAGAGCCTTTCCTCTGCTGTTCTCCTCCAGCCTTTGGGGACAGGGGAAGGACAGAAGCTGCTCACCCCCGTTGGTTTTGTTCACACAGCCCTAGCTGGATGCTGCAAACTCACCCAGCCCCTGCATTATGGAATGTTTGAGGACTACCCTACACCTTTCCAGCTCATCTGTTCCCTGTCCAAGGAGGTACTTAGGCCGTTCCGACAAGGGAAGCACAAAGTGCTGATTTTTGGGAGAGTGCAGCTCCCCTCGCAGTTTCCCCAAATCCCTCGCAGCCCTTTCCCCTTCCCCAGCAGCCAGGACGTCCTGGCACAGCCACTCACCCAGGCAGCAGGAGTTCCTTTTGCAGCTGAGGGGCTGAAAAGCATTTTTTCACCAGCCTTTTTTAAGGATTTTTAACTCAATTTCCCATTTAAAGCCAGCCAAACATTGCCCTGCCTCCCACTTGTACAGTGCTCTCAAATCCAGCACTGGAAGAGGGAGAGGCGTGAAAATCAAATTTTGGACGCTTTGGTAACAATCCTTTAGAAATGTTTGCAGCAAAATAGTTTTCTCTAAGTGTAGGATAAGGAAACTTAGGTAAAGTGTATCACAATCAATTGACAAACCACTGAGCATTCAGAGTCCAGTGAGCAAAATGTATTTAATGCCTCATCATCTGGGGAGAAAAATGCAGCCCCACTCCCTATAATATCACAAAACAGAATAACTTGTAGATACCTAAGTAATAAAAACTGCAAATGAACGTTTTTCATGATGCTCAAATAGAATAAAAGACTTTGCAAGAAGGGTTGTTGCCATTTCACACTGATGAAGCTCAGATGTGTGTTGGTGTCATTCCCTTCACAAACAAATCTTAGAAAGAGTTGGCAAAAGTAGCAGATTTGCAGTGAAATTAATGAGGTTTCTGTCTTTATCATTCTCATGAGGGGGAACTGGTAATTTCACACAGGAAAAGAACTCACAGCTGTAGCCCTGCTTGGGGTAATCCAACAGAGATTTTGAAATCTACATTGAAAATTTCAATTTATTAGAAACTGGTATTTTGTGGGTTAGGTTGACTTGCATGTGTTTGGTTTAAATCTGATATTCTCATTTGGAGACAAATGTTATGGGGCTGATCCTGCCTTGTGGAAAACACAATTCCCTAAATAAGGGGATTTTGCTTGAGTAAGGAGTAGATCAGTGCCAAGGATATGAAGCCTAATGTAAATATTCCATTATAGAAAGACACTAATTACTGAAAATCCTTCTGGTTTCTATCTCCTCAGCTGGAGCAATTCCTACAAACCCTGAAACCTGCCCATTTGTTCATTGCCAGGAGCTGCTCATTTCTGAGATCATTCCAAGATTCATCCAAGCAACTTCCTTCCTCTTTTGAACAACTCCAGTGCTTTGTGAATCACTTGCTGTTGGGTATTCTAACCCAGAAGAGAGCTCAAAATCTGTAAGTTTTCCCATAACATCCCTGAATTATACCCTCGTAACCTGTTCAGAACCTGTAAGGAATGTCCAGGAAGGGAAGAGAACTCTGCAGGCAGCACCAACAAATGCATGATTCTGTTGTTGCCGAGGTGTCTTTGGAAGCTGTTTCTGCACCTGAGCATCTGCTCCACTTCATTTCTCTTCTTCCTGGGAGATCATTTATTTCACACGAGTGGTGCAAGTAGGATAGATAAGAAGGATTTGGTGTAAAAACTGAAAATTTCTTGGAATTCAATAAAAAAAAATCGGGGTCATGAACTTTAAATATACTTTTATGCAATACAGGCTGGTGGGTAATGTGCAGATAAAGATGGTATTTCCTTGGACAGCTCCATTAGCTCATGTGTCAAGGGAAAAGCTTTGGAATAGGAGCAGGGAAGAAATACCCAGTAAGACATCAGCATTTTTTTTAATTACTGAAACTTAAGACTCTATCTTATCTCCAAATCCATTACTTTTATCCTAATGAGTCAGTTTTACTGGTCTCATTGCCATCCCTCATTTTGTTGTTTAGAGAGCTGGAAAAGGAGTCATTAGTTAGATGCTGGGGAATAACTAGAATTCATATCACTCGCACGTCCTTTCTCAACTAATTAAACACCAGCAAGACAATCCATTTCTATTACAAGCCAGGAAAAAAAAATTACTAAAAAATAAATCTGAAAGCTCCCTGACAGTGGCAAATGCAATTAAGCTCTCAGTGTATGAATTCGGGTGCAAACTGCTGCACCACTGTACAGTGCTTTTCCTCCCTTAATTAACTAAAACGCAGGGAAGAGAATCTGATGGCTTAATGGCATTTCCTCCACTGTCAGAAATGCTTGGGGATGATTTTATGATGTTATCACAAAGAGATTTGGAGGATCTGCTGCCATTACTCCTCTCTGCCACCTCCAAGAGTGACAGATCCCATGGAGAAACTTTGCTGCTGTTAACGGATGTGAAGGATTAATATTTTATAACATCATTACTTTATAGGCAGCGTAACCACAGCAATGAGAATACACTTAATATTTTATGCATTCCCAGCCCTGTAACACAGCCTGAGCATTGGCTCCCCTGCACATCCCTCTGCATGGATGGGTGGAAAGCTCAGCAGTTCGTTGGCTTTGGGGCTCTTTCTATCCTGGTGGAAGTGACAGAGGGGAGTCAGCGTGAGGGTCCCATCCCTGCATGCCCTGAGAGAGCAAATCTGACCCAGAAATTGCCCCCACGGAGAGCAGGTTAGGGAAAGTGACGTGGGCAGTCACCCACAGAACTTCTGCAGGGCACAGGGGGGCAAAGGGAGGACCCCAAAGCTCTGCCCGGCTCCCTGCGAGGCTGGGGGCAGCTGTAAAGCCGAGCTCTCATCCTGCTCACGGGCGTTTAGGCTGAGCTCAAGCCCTGTAAACGCCGGCACGCTCTTCCTTCCTTCAGAGGCTATTCCCACCGAACTAGAGTAAGTTAAGGCAGCGTTTTGTGCATTTCCAGAGCATCCCGCTGGTGCCTGTGGCTCAGGGATTTGAAGGCGATTTTCTCCCCCAGGTTTCGCTGGCCGTGAATTGCCCCTGTGCCTGCGGGATCCCCCGGCTTTGTGCGGTGTGTGCGCGGCTCCCCTGCCGTGCTGAGCAGGGAACAGCGAACGTCGCCTTCAGCTCCGGGGACAGGTGAGCACGCCCCGAAGGGGACAGCGGGGAGCTGATGGGAGGCTCCCAGCTGCAAGGCGCCGAGTGCCCGGCTTTGCTCCCCGCAGCCCGCGCTGCCTTCGCCCAGCACTCTGAAGGGCTGCACCCTTCCTTCATTTAAATGTTGCGGCCGCCGGAACGCAGGAACCTTCCCGTGGTGTTTCAGGGAGCGCTGCTGGGGGCAGCTGAGCGGGGTTAAGGCTCGGCCGGTCAAAAGGTATCGACCTTTAGCTCGGCACGGGAACGTGCCTTTGGGAATTGTGGGATGCTCTCCTCCCCGGGGCCATAAACAGCTTCTTTCCTTCTTTATTTTTTTTTTTTCCTGCTTGTTTCCTTTTTTCGCCCCTCATGTTCAGTGTTTGTCAAGAGAAAGAGGGATAGACAGAAACAGCAGCGTGCCAGATCCTGCCCACATCGTTCCCACAGTCTCTCCTAACCCCGAACTCTGCCGATACTTTGTATTCACCGTCGCACTTGACTGACACAAGAAACCCACTGTAGGAAGAGAGGCTTCCTGTGAGCCGAGCCCCGTTTCCAAGGTGAGGAGTTTTCTACTTAAAAATAAATTCCCGTTTCCCGGAGTTTTCCGCGCAGCCCCGCGGAGCTGCTCCTGCCCGGGGCCAGCGGCAGCAATCCCATCCCGCATCCCCCCGGTTCCCCTCCGGAACCACAGCCGCCCTCCGCTCCGAGCCGGGACACCCCGCAGCCCTCGGCACGGATGTCACGGTCACCGAACCCTTCCTGCGGCGGGGACAGCCGGCTCTGGGGGCCCTCGCACCGTGCCCCGGGCATGCTCCGCCGGGATGCCCGCGCCCAACTTCCCGGCACCGCTCACCGGGGCCAGCTTTGGGCAGCGCAGGATGCTGAGCATCCCTGAGCATCCCCGAGCATCCCCGAGTATCCCTGAGCATCTCTGATCATCCCCAAGCACCCCTGAGCATTCCCGAACATCCCGAGTATCCCTGAGCATCCCCGAACATCCCGAGTATCCCTGAGCATCCCCGAACATCCCGAGCATGCCGAGCATCCCTGAGCATCCCCGAGCGTCCCCGAGCATGCCGAGCATCCCCGGCCCCGCAGCGGCGGCTGCGCCGAGCGGGAGCCGAGCGGGTCCCGCTGCCC
>VZTN01035344.1:0-29644 GCA_013400515.1 Erpornis zantholeuca | reverse complement strand
GGGCGGGGCCAGGCGGCTCCGGGCTCCGCGCGCTCACGGGGACACGCGCGCGCACACGCGCGGAGCAGTCCGGGCGCACAGGGACAGGGAGAGCGCCCTGGAACAGCTGCCCAGGGAGGGCGCGGAGTGTCTGTCTCTGGGGACATCCCAAGCCCACCCGGACCCGTTCCCGTGTCCCCTGCTCCAGGTGGCCGCAGGGGGTTTGGTCTGGACGCTGCCTTCCCACCCTGGGATTCTGCGATTCCGCGATTCTGTGGCAGGGGCAGGGACTGGGGCAGGGAGAGCGGCAGAGCTGTCCCTGTCCCTCCAGCTTGTGCTGTTCGGCCCCCGCAGGTCTCTCCCCGCAGCCCCTCCTGGGACGGGAAAAGCTTTTCCCTCCGTGCCCTCCAGCCCCGCAGCTCCTGATTTTTGGCTTTGGGGGTTTGGAGGGATGTCCTGTGAGGGACAGCTCCGTCCTGGGTGCCCGGCGTGGGACAGGGTGAGGGTGCGCAGGGTCTGTAGGCTGAGAGACTCCCCTGGGGACAACGGGGAGGGAAGGAAGCACCTTCAGCAGTGTCTGTACTGCTCTGCAGCCAAGCAAGGGACAAGAGATGTGTCCCCTCAGCGCCTGGCCCCAGGCACGGCAGGAGCCTTAGCGAGGGGGCAGCAGGGCCATGTTCCCACAAAGTGATGGATCCTCAAGGGCAGCTTTGAACTCTCGGTCACAGGGATCACAACATCCCCTGGCCTTGGCTCGGCCACCAGACCTCTCTCCCCTGCTGACTTGGTGTTCTCAAGCAATTTTTTCCATCTGGTTTTTGAAGGTTCAGTGAAACTCGGAGAGCTTCACTATAAGGCAAACATATGGGTCCTGAGCTGCTCTGAAAAAAGAAAACACCACCAGAGAAGAATGACTCCCACCTAGCAACAGAACTAAAATTGCATAGCTGAGATCCAAAACTGAAATAATTTAGATTTGTTTACTTTGTATTCCTCTCCAGCCTGCCTAACTATTGTTGCAGAAATGAACTCCTCAGAGCGGTGGCAGCACGTGCTGGAGTGCAACGGAAAGGAAAGCATGCACATTATATCTCCTAGCCAGCCTCAAATGGATCCTGGGAAGAGCTGCCTCCTGTTCACAGAGCAATCGAGGCTGTGCAGGACTTCCCAATGCTGACATTCTCAGCCAGGATTCTGGCCCCACTTCGCATTTATCCCAGCAGGTTTGGGTGGTTAGAGCCCCGGTTTGCATTTCTCAGGCATCTTTTGGGTGGTTAGAGCCCCAGGGTGCCTTGCCCTTGCCTCTGCCATGTCAGCCCTGCTCAGCCCACACTGTGCTTGCTGCTCTCACTGCAGTGCGGGGAAGAAAAGCTAGGGTGGATAAGAGAAATAAAAACAAAGCAACAACAATCTGTCCTTGTCACGTAGCACATGAACACCACCAACGGTGGCAGAGGCCTTTGCTCAGGATTTTGAAGTCTTTGCTCTTGTTCCTCAACATGGAATTGCAGTTGGATATAAAATGTGATTATTACACCAATTGCAGTTTATATGGCACTATTAAGCTGATAGCTTAAACCTCAGCTGATATCAGGGCCTCATGACTGAATCTGGGGATGTAAAACACCTCCTTCCCACTTTGTATCCTCCCAGAATTCTGGTTCAAGTTTGGAAGCAGCCACAGTATCAGAAGAACAAGTGTATTCAAGTGTGTAGGGAAGGCTGGAAGTTTTCCAAAAAAACCTTGGAAGTTTTCTCAATTTCTTTGTCAGCTTCTGAGAAATTTTAACTCTGTTGTCTCAGGGCTTTAACCAGACCTTATCCAGTCTAAGGTACTACAGAACATTGTTATAAGTTTTTTCCCTCTCTTAACAGCATGTGACCAAACCAGCACTGGATTCCATGTAAGTAAGGAGGTAAAATTAATTTTTAAACTGAAAAATGTGAAGACCTGTTGCTATAGGACACGAAATGAACAACATGGAGACAGCTAGATTCAAGCAGAAAAAAGGTACAGTTTAATTTTTTTCACTTCGTATCTATAGATTTTTTACAATGCCTGTGGATTGGAGAATGAAGTTGCCTCCTCTCCAACTACACTGGTCAAATTATAAGTTCATCAATTTTCTCCTTCTTTTCAGAGGAATGTAAAACAAAAGGAATAGTTATAAAAACTTACATTAAATGTGTGAGAACTCCATTGCAAAAATGTAAACAATTTTGAAGGCTGAAAAAATCAGGGTGACATAGACCCAGGTACTTTTGCTGGAGCACCATAACAAATAAGAAAGCAAATACAAATTATCCTCCCAATGAAAAGAGCACCGTGATCACAGCAAGTTTAAACATCACATTTTAAACAGCTCTTTTTGGTTTAAGTGCTGTCTTTATTTCTATTCCCAGACCCACACAGGCAGCTGTCCCCTTTGCAATGCCCCAGTGAAAGTCTGAACAAGCCAGCTGTGATGTGCCTGCTGTCCCAGGGGAACATGAGCCTGCAGGACTGCCTCTCCCTGAGCTGGGGGGACTTTTCTCCACACAGTATTCAGCTACGAGGCACAAACACCCAGGGCTCAAACACAGCCCTGCAAACCCTCCTCAGCCAGGCACTCTGCTCCACAACACACCAGGGGCTTCTGGAGAGGAAACCTCCCCTGTACACACACAGAGAATCCTGGCACATCCTCCGCCCCAGCAGGGACTTGTGCTCATTCCTGCTCGGCCACACTTGCAGGAACCTGGAAACTTCCATGGAATGAGTGGGAGCCTCCAGCCTCTGTCCGAGGGCAGTGCTCCTGCTCCGAGAAGCTCTCTCCATATTTCCTTTTTACAGGAGAAGTGAACCCCAAAACACAACAACCTTTTAGCAGATAATGAGCAGGGGAGAAGAATTCATTGACTATTTTTATTCCACTGTTTTCCCAGTTCATATTTCTCTTTTCTGCCTTTTCTTTTCAATGTGTCCTAACTGATTTTTCTCCTTCGACACTTAAAAGGTGACTTAAATGTCAACAAGAGGGTATTTCACCTTATTAACTTTATTCACCTTGGTCCTGGCATTGTAGACCCTTTTGCACTCATCCACAGATGTGGGGCAGGACTTTGGAAAAATGAAAATGCTCCACTGCTTAAGAACTACTAAAACTGTGCTTGCTAGGAGAAATGTCTCAATTTAAACATGTGCAGTGTATGCTTTGGTAGCTCATTTCATCATTTACATAGCACCTGGCAAAATGAAACCCACAGACAGCTGCAGTTTCAGGGTTTAAATCTCTGCATTCTAAGGATCATGGAAACTGTGTTTACTCTGAATGTTTTGTGTCTCCCTTGGCATTTGCATGATCTGTTTTATATATCCACACAAAATAAAACGTGTGATAAATCCATAGATGGGATTTTGAGGGTGTGGATGGGTGAAGAGATTTAAATTTATGTGTGTGCCAGTGCATAACTGAAAGAATACTGAGAATATTTTAAGATCTGTGTATTACACACTTGCCTGTATATAAAATATAATTTATGTCTATATTATAAATAAATGTGTCACTTTAATCCTGTGAGCTGGATCCAAGAAGGAAAGGTGGAGGAACAAGAGGGAAGTGGAGCTGCAGGAAGGCAACGAGGAGTCAGGAATTATCTGGCATGGGTAAGTTTTGGAAGTATCCCATTCCTGTGGCTGCCACCCAAGGGTCAGGGAGTCTCTGGGCTGGGTGCAGAGGCTGGCACGTGGCAGGGAGGAAGGAGAAGGATTTTATTCCTTGGAGGAAGAAGGGGGAGTTTCATTTGCAATCCCATTTGTGGTGCAGCACGAGGAGACACCGTGGGCCTCATCACAGAGCACTGACCCTTCCCAGGGTCAGCACGGCCCCAGCTCCCACAGGAACAGGCAGGGACTCCTGCTCCTTCCCTGGGGCTGCAGTCACAGTGTGCTGCTGGGGCTGGGACTGAACATTTCCTTTCCAGCTGCACTCTGCTCCTCGGGGTGCCCATTCCATCGGCTCTGGGGTTTGCTCCAAGCTCTTCCATATTCCCATCTCTGAAGGGAGTTTCTCCCCTCACAGGCACCCTGTCACTGCAGAAGGAGCTCCACGGGGACACAGGGCCAGTGTTCAGTGCAACCGAGGTCAGGAGACATCACTTCAGGGTTAGCCAGGGGGGACAAACAAATGGGGTTATCCTAAAAGCTGTGTGTGAATGGGATATCCCTGGGGGCTGCTGGGGTATCCTGGATGGATATCCCTGGGGGCTGCTGGGGTATCCTGGATGGATATCCCTGGGGGCTGCTGGGGTATCCTGGATGGGATATCCCTGGGGGCTGCTGGGGTATCCTGGATGGCTGCTGGGGTATCCTGGATGGGATATCCCTGGGGGCTGCTGGGGTATCCTGGATGACTGCTGGGGTATCCTGGATGGGATATCCCTGGGGGCTGCTGGGGTATCCTGTATGGATATCCCTGTATGGCTGCTAGGGTATCCCTGGATGGGTACATCCCTGTATCCCTGTATGGGGTATATCCCTGTATCCCTGCTGGGATATCTCCCTGTATGGCTGCTGGGATATCCCTGTATCCCTGCTGGGATATCTTCCTGTATGGCTGCTGGGATATCCCTGTATCCCTGCCCACCCCCAGCACAGGCTGCAGTCCCAGCAGCTCCCCAGGGCTGCTCCTGCAGGGCCTCTCCTCTGCAGAGCCCACGCTGAGCTCGAGCTGCTCTGGTGATCTCCAAAGCAGCTCCTTGCCTCTTTGTCCCTCTGGCACCTGTGGTGATGCTGATCACTTTGGTATTAGCGTTGTGTCCTGAGGTGAAATGAGTCACCTTCCCTCTGCCCTCCATTCCTGCCCCTTTTTGGTTTTGTTTTGGGCTTTTTTGTCCTGGCTAATTCACATTCTGCCCACTCCGTGGTGTTGCTGCACGAATGCTTTCTGCAGTGAGCTGATGGGAGACCATGATCTGACCCACTGGAGGCACTTTCTTGCTGGAAACAGGACAGGATAATACATTTCAGCCAAAACCACTCTGTTTTCACTGTGCTGTGTAGCAAAATTAGAGCTGGCATCATCAATTCCTGAAATGTCCCTTTGGGAAAAGCCCTGCATAACAAACTCAGATACCTCTGAGCAGCTTTTCCCTCTCCAGCCTGGGCACTGATACTCTGTGACCCAAGGCAGCAGCAGGAGGAGATGATCAGCTTTGAAACCATGAAGCTGCAACTGAGAAACCCACGGCCAGCATTCCCAGATCTCCTTTTTTGTGGTTCTTAAGTAGCTTGAAGTGCAATTGAAACATTCCAGTTGATGTAGGGCAGCCCCTGTAGCTGTGCAGTGTCTTTTAGGAAAGAATGAAATGCCTGCCCAAGCTGGGAAGTTAATCAGCACAGTTATTTTTATTGCTCTGGGTTACTTAAATCTTCCTTCACAGCACTAATTCCTGATTCCCTCCTGCTCGTGTAATTTATACAAATCTGATTTTCTCACCATGATAAACAAATTGTTTCTCACTCCTGGTTTTACGTGTTTGGCCAAGGAGGAAAGAAGAATGGAGAGGTATTGCACAAAATATTGGAAAAAAACCCCACAGCGGCAGAGAAAGCTTCATTATTTTGTGTCTGTAGGTGGAAGTGCTTCCCAGTCTCCCTGATTGCCCTCATTAACAGCATCAAACCATGCACAGAACTCAGGGCAGGGTAATTCAGGGCAGCCCTGTGCTGCTGAGGGCACAGCTCCCGTGCCACCCCAGCCCACAGGGAAGGTCCCTGGGCTGTGTTGGTGACAGCAGGGGAATGTTTGATCTCCCAAATGGATGGAATTCATTGTTTGATGAAAGATCTCAGTGCTACCAGCCAAAGCAACCTGAAGGCCACACATAATGATGTGAAATCAATCAGGTTCTTATCCTGAGCTGCAACACAGTCCAGGGACACAAAAATCCAACCTCTCTCCCTGGTGGAGTGCCATTAAAAACAAGGATTGGGAAGGGAATTCCCAGGTCCTTGATAGACACCAAAGTTTAACTGTGGGGCAGTCAAGCAACCCAAATAAATCCATCCTCACCAGCAGCCATGAGGGCTTTCCCTCTGGGGGTTTGGGATTGAATTGCTGGCACTGGAACCCAAAAATCTCTTTTTGTTCTTTCCCTCAGGTTAGATATTGGATTGAAAGCAGGCAGAGGCCAAAAATCTTCACATGTTCTGATATTTTGTGCTCAGTATCCTCACCTGATGTTCACTGCAGTGGATTTCAGCCTCAGTGGGGTTGGGTTTGTTCCAGGAGCTGCTGATTAAAGTGCACAAACACCCTGATCTTATTTATGGTGGCATTAGCTCCTGCACAACGATTTTTATCAGCTTTATTAACTTTATGGTAACCTTGCTGGGCCATCTCCAGGTGTGAATATTCTAGGGCACATTATTGATTAAAAAGGGAAGTGATGGCATTGTTGAGGTGTTCTGGCAGGAAGAAACCTTGTGACAATCAGCTGGGATTTCTGGGGGAGGCTTGGGAAGGCTCTGCTGGGATGGCAAGTCGTGTTCCTGTGGTTGTGTTTCCATCTGGCTTGCAGGAATTGTCATTTTTAATGGCCTATTAATGAAAGTTCCCACTGAATTCAGGGGTGTGGGCTCCATGTTCATGACCAAGCATCATCTCTGGGTCACAGAGTGGCTGGAGCTGGGGACATCCCTGGGAATCCTCTGTTTCCACCCAAACCAGGGGGGTCACTTCCAGGCTTTCTGTATCTCCCAGCATTTGCTGACTGCCAGTAAAAACATCTTTCTCTGTGTTCGGAGTCAGAGCCAGGTGAGAAGCCATCTTAAACCAGGTTAAAAACAGGACAAAGGGTTTGTGTCACAAAATCTCCTAAATATATTAAAAATTTCCTCTGTGCAACAGCAAAATGAGGTAAAAAATACTCAGTTTCTTCCTTTATCCAGGAGGAAAACTGTGAGCTCCACAAGGGGTGACCTACATATGCACTTGCTTGTTTGTTGAGCTCAGAACCTTTGCTCACATCCCATAAATCAGAAGCATTTAGGTTTGAAAAGACTTCTGAGATCACCGAGTCCTCTACGAGTTTCTGAAGTGTCCACGTTAATTGGTATCGAGTCTCATTAATCTTGAATTGACAGAGGGGTGGAAAAAAACCCATAAAATTGTGGAAAGCATTTTTATGAAGAAACCAAAGCTGAAATTAGGACTCTTCCTGTCTTTTACAGAACGAGTGCCCTGTGCAAAATCTGACTTTTAGCAGCGTGTGGAGTGCAATAAGCACCAGGAGCAGCCATTCCCTGGGCCAGAGGCATCCCAGGACAAATCCAGAGGCTTGGAAGGTGAGCAGGAGAGAGTTTGATGCCTTTTGGAAGTGGCACCAGGGAAGCAGTGCTGGGAGCAGCTGCCCAGCCCTGGCCCCGGAGTGCTCAGAGCCTCAGTGGGGCAGAGCCCATCCCGGGGGAAGCTCCCTCCTGTCCCAGCCCCTGGGTATTTCTGTGTGTGCTACACACCCAGTGCAGCTGCAAACCAGGCCAGGGAGGGCTTGGAGGGTTGGGACATCCACTAAAAAAAGCCCAGGTGCGAGAAACATCCTCGTGCCCTGCAGGAGAGGCTGTCAGAATGTTGTGCACGCCTTTAAAACCTCTCTTTAACACTTTGGTGCCAGAGAAAAACCCCAAAGGCAGGGAATCCACAGCAAATCTGCTGCAGGTCGTGGAGGCAATGACCTCAGGGGAGCAGCTCTCATGGTGGGTGAGAAATATAAACACAGGAAAGGGAGCCCAGACTGGCCAGCAGGGAACTGGGCAAAAACAGGAGAGTTACCACACAAACAGGAAATTCACTGTGTGCAATAGTGTGGCGTGCACGGAATAAGGGGAAAGCATTTCCATCCTTTAATATTTCCCAATTTTAATACTTTTAGTTAAAAAGTTTTCCAGGCAGGGTTGTGATGTACAGAGCTCGTTGTAGTTCGGTGATTCTCCACCTGAAATGAAGGAAAAGAGAGAAATGGTTGCTCAGATTCCTGCCTTTGCACATCCCTTTTCAAATCTATAATTCATTATCAGTACCTGTGTATATTTTAGCCTTCATTTTTCAAAGAGATGTCCATAAATTAAACAGGGATTTGGCAATCACTGAAGATTTATTTTGTCACTTATGGTGGTCTAGTAGTGATGCAGGTAAAATTCTAAATGCAATTTCTTAGGGCTTGAATAAATTTGCTTTTTAGCTGCTTCTTTCTGGAAAAGTTAACAAGAAGCAGCCTGGCCATTTCCAGGAAAAAAATGTCCATATCTCCCCAAGGTTATAAAACAACAAACAAATCTTACAAATATTTCTCTGAATTGTCCATTCGTGTTTCAGAGCACGAATTTTGCAGTCCTGTTTCCATCTGGCTGCTGGGGGGGTGTGCTTTTCCTCACGGAGAGTGCTCCTGCCTCCTCTCCCCCCTCACTTTCTGCCTGTTCAGGTACCCCAGTGCCCTGCTCAGAGCTGGCATGGGGCTGCACACCGAGGGGCAGGGTGTGTGCCCAGGATCAGTGCCAGGATGTGTGCCCAGGGTAATGTGTGCCCAGAGTGATGTGTGCCCAGGGTCGGTGCAGGATGTGTGCCCAGGGTAATGTGTGCCCAGGGTCGGTGCAGGATGTGTGCCCAGGGTCAGTGCAGGATGTGTGCCCAGGGTCATGCCCAGGGTCGCTGCTCTCAGAGCTCTGAAGCGCCGCCCACGCGATGTTCTCGATGCTCTCGTGTGTGCCCCGAGGCAGAGGCTCTTTGTGATGTGCCCTGTGAGGAGTCAAACATCATTTGCTGCCTGACTTTGTGATGCCAGGGAGATAAACACGCCTGGAATTGTAGTTCAGTTTGTGCCACAGCCCTCGTGCTCGCACACAGCACTCAGAGATGCTTTGTGGCTTTTGTAGGAGCCTCCTTTGATTCACTGTAATCTCCTTTCTTCACCCTCTTGGTCCATCTTCACCCTGGGGAGGATTTGGGGTGACCTCACTGCAGCCTTTTGGCACCTGGAAGGGCTCCAGGAGAGCTGCAGAGGAACTGGGGACAAGGGATGGAGGGACAGGACACAGGGAATGGCTTCCCAGTGCCAGAGGGCAGGGATGGGTGGGAGATTGGGAAGGAATTGTTCCCTGGGAGGGTGGGCAGGCCCTGGCACAGGGTGCCCAGAGCAGCTGTGGCTGCCCCTGGATCCCTGGCAGTGCCCAAGGCCAGGCTGGACACTGGGGCTGGGAGCAGCCTGGGACAGTGGGAGGTGTCCCTGCCATGGCAGGGGTGGCACTGGATGGGATTTGGGGTCCCCTCCAACCCAAACCATCCCACAGTCCTAAAGAAAATTTAGTGCATTGTCTCAAAGCCATTCCTTTCCCTTTTCCAGTGGAACCCCTCAGCACTCCAGGTGTTGGTACCTGGACAAGCTGCCAGCCATAACCACTCGTGACTTCTGCAGCCCAGTCAGGCTCTTTGAGTCCTCAGCAACGTGAGAAAGCAAAGCTTTCTGCTGGCACAAAAATAACCCAGGTCTTGCTTGTGGCAGAAGACTGACTCTGGATGCTGTCACAACACAGAACTGTGTTCACAGGGAGAAAAGGGACTTGGCACCCCCGAGCTCTGTGGGTAGAGCAGCACTTTGCCCTTGTGTGAAATACCTGCAGAACAAACCCAAATGTGTCCCTTTCATTGAAAATGTCAAAAGAAATGTTTTCTTGCACAGAAGCACTCTCCAGCCATGTGCCATAGGGGTGAGATTTCATTCATGCTTTGCCAGCCTGGTGAAATTCCCACTGCAGGGGGCAGAGGCTCAAAATACTCCAATAGGGAATTTATTTTAGAGTACTGGGGTGTCAGAGGCATTGCAAGACATCAAGACAATGACAAAACTTTGCCATTTGCCACAAAGCCTCAGTGAAATGTGCTCTGCTATTATCCTGCACTTGCTTAATTGGAAGACCTTGGCTGTTTGCAATGGGGTTATTTGTAGCCATGAATGGTGTTCAGAGAGCTGCTAACAAAGCTTCCAGGGAGGAGCTGAATCCACACTGAGGTTCAGTGAAATTAATAATAACCCTGAAAAACACAGAGTGTAGGGAGAGCTGAACAAAGAGGTGCAGATTTAAAGGGGGGTTTAAAGTGGGGATCTCTTCTCTGGCTGCACTAAGAGGGGGTTTAAAGTGGGGATGTTTCCTGGCTGTGCACAACCTCCTTTCTGAACTTCCCTGCTGTGCTGTGCTGATGTTTCTGAGGGAGGGCTGTGTTCCCCTGGGGAGCCCCAAGGTGTCAGGGGAAGGGAAGAGCATGCTGGGGACTTCCTGAGAGGGGAAATAAAAAGCAAAAAAAGGCCTTTGTGTGTGCATGTGTGTAATCCCTGATACATAAAGTAGATCCTCTGGCCAGAATTTTGCATCAGCTGAGGCTGAGTTTACACTTTGGAAAGGAGGAAGAGGAGCTCCCTGCTCAAGGTGATGGGAGGGGATCCCAGCATTCCTGGGAAGATGTGGCTGTGGGGGTACAAGAATGGGCTGCAGGCAGCCTTGACTTTGATATGTTACAACTCTAACCCTGGGAATAAAGAAACACAGCTTGGAGTGCAGGTGTGTGTTGGTCTCTGCAACAAGGAGCATGTGGGTGGCATAGGTGAGGTATAAAAGGTTGTGCTGTGGGGCAGGAAAGAGCCAGTGCCTGCTGCTGCCTGCAGATGCCTGCCACCATCTCCTGTGTGGGGCTTTTGGCCAAGGTTGAAGGGTGCCCTGTGTGAGGAGAGTAGCTGAGAACCTGAGAGCAGCCTTGTGTGCACAGTCAGACAGTGACCCCAGCGTGATGGGAGTGTGAGAGTGGCTGGAGCCCAGCAAGGCAGGAGGACCTGAGAGCCTGAACATCTTGGACAATCTGCAAAGCAGAAAGAGCCACTGGACCCCAGGTGAGTGACTGGGAACAGAGATATGGGGGCTCAAATATCAGCTGAAGAAAAATCTGTTTGGGGAGCTTTGTTGGGAGTGTTGCAGAGGACAGGAGCCCCTCAAGTGTGAGGGGCAGGTGTTGTGCCCCTTGTTCACTTGGTGCAGAAGAAATGGGGTGGGAGTGGATGTTTGGACTGCCTGTTTTGTTGAGATGTGGGAGGAAGCAGGGCAAGGGTTATGGGAGGTGGCTGCAAAGGGAGCCCAAATGGCCACAAGGTTGCTGATGGCTTGGTGCTGGGTTTGGGACTTGTTGCTGCAATTAAAAACTAATAGAGAGGTGGTGGCTGCTTCCCCTTTGTCTCCTCCTCCTCCCCCTGTGCCTGCTCCTGTGCAGGGTCCCACTCTGCTGGTGCTGCCGGGGAGTTGCTCTCTTCCCCCAGATCTCGATGGTGATATTTGGGTGCCTCGGGGCTGGCACAGTTGGTGTGGCCTCAGACAGAGTCTGTTGTGGTTGATCTGTGGGGGCCAGGAGGCACAGGCTGTCAGCCACCCACCCCTCCATTGTGAGATACATTTATATGTGAGAACCAGCGAACCTCTCCATAAGGGGAGCAGATCCCAAAAGGTTTTGGGCAAGGCTGTGGAGACAAGCTAGGGAACTGGGGGAGCAGATCTGGCATGCCCTGTGAGCTGAAATAATGGCAACAGCCCTGAGGAGTGAGGTCCTTTTGGTTGGAGTGGATGTCACCACAACCACCTCAGTCCCCATAGGTGACACCAAAGGGAGTTCAATGCTCGTGGACCTTTGGGGTGTGGGCTCAGTGCACTGCTGAGGGTGGGATGCTCAGGTGTCAGCTTGTCAAGGCTGTTTGTGCTACCTGGAGTTGTGGATGTAGGTGACCTTGGGCGGATTTTGATCCCTTTTGTGGCACAAGTACTTTGTGTGAAGCTTGTTGAGAGAGGGATTAGAGGGTTCAGAACTACAGGCACCTCCCAGGTCTTTTGGACTCAAATGGAGTATGTACTGTACAGGTTCTGTATGGGTTTAAGGTTCTGTGCTGTGCAAGTTGAGGAGTATGCATTTGTAATATGTATTGCATAGATTTAAGATTTTGATGGTATGTGCTGTGTAGATTTAAAGGATGAATCGAAATCAATTCACACTTGCATTCAGGAGCTGGTGGAGGCTACTCAAGAGCTGTTTGTGCTGTGTTTGCTGTCTCTCTGCAAAGGGCCCTGCAGAGGATGGCAAACCCAGCATTTCTAGTTCAAAAAAAAAAGGGGGGAAAATTGTGGGGGTACAAGAATGGGCTGCAGGCAGCCTTGACTTTGATATGTTACAACTCTAACCCTGGGAATAAAGAAACACAGCTTGGAGTGCAGGTGTGTGTTGGTCTCTGTAACAAGGAGCATGTGGGTGGCGTAGGTAAGGTATAAAAGGTTGTGCTGTGGGGCAGGAAATAGCCAGTGCCTGCTGCTGCCTGCTGCTGCCTGCCACCATCTCCTGTGTGGGGCTTTTGGCCATGGTGAAGTGGTGCCCTGTGTGAGGAGAGTGACTGAGAGCAGCCTTGTGACCACCATCATGTGGCCAAGGCTGTCCCCTGGGCATTCGTTGCTTTTCCTGCTGGAGGAGGGCAGGACAATGTCACATGTGCCTGCAGAAAAATCCTGTTTGACATTTCCCTTCCACTCAGGGAAGCCATCTCCACACAGTCCTTCCTGCTGTGTCACCGTGCTCTGGGTGAAGTGAACAAGATTAGAACATATTGTTGGGGGGGGGGGAATGAATCATTTTCCATTTACAAAAAATGGCTTTTAAACCTCGAGCTTGCCTTTAGAAGAGTTAATACCAATAAAGGGCAGAAATGAGCTTTGTGCCTGAGGCCCTCTCCCCTCCCTCACTGGTGTGACCAGGTTCCACCTCTTTTGTCTGGATTGCAGTCAGTGCTGCAGCTTTTAGAGTGCTGTTAATGCCAGGGTCTGGCCTATATTTTCTTTTTTTAAGCACAACGATTATTCTGGTTTGTGCAGCCCTGTGGGTGGGCCTGGCCCTTTGTGGGGGAATAAAAAGGCCACCTCTTCTCTGCAGAGCTCAACATTTCAGCTTGGAGTTCCCATTCTGTGTTTTCAGAGCACTTTTATAGAACATGGAGCAGAGACCTGGACTCTCCTCCCTGCAGGGACACTTTCATTGTTTCGGAGATGTCCCACAATTTCCCTGAACAGCTTGAGAAAAAAATGCCTTGTTCAAGCTGCACTCCCAAAAAATTCAGGATTAAAAGGGAATCCTGGGTGTTGGTAAGGAGGAACAAGGGTTGCTCCATTTCTCTGAGCCTCGAGATGACTCTACCTTAATGAGAGGCTATTTTTAAGAGGCTGCTTGCCCATGAGAGAAGGTCTGGAAGGTGCAAAAGAGTCAATGGAGGGAGGTTGGGTGGTCTGAATAATGGACCAGGTGAGAACTGAAACCTGCTCCCATCATTGGTGGGATTACACTAAGCATGAATATTGCTTTGTTTTTCTACCCTCCTGCAAATTCATCATCTTCTGAATGCTCACAAAGGGAGCAATTGATTGGGCACTCTCTCATGAAGCATTGTTTGGAGAACAAAGGGTGTGTTCTAAAGGCAATGAACCCAAACCTGCTGTTACAGGCTCCGAGGGCATCATCACACAGTGCAGGATTGTTTTAACATCCTGAGGAAGGCAGCAACTCCCTGAAGTGTTCTCGTGTGCCTGTGGGCAGCAGGGAGGGGATTCTGCCCCTGTGCCCAGGTGAGAGCCCACCCAGAGCTGCCCCAACCCTGGGGCCAACAGCAGGAGGATGTGGAGCTGCTGGAGAGAGCCCAGAGGAGGCCCTGGAGCTGCTCCAGGGCTGGAGCCCCTCTGGGAGAGTTAGGGGTGCTCACCTGGAGAGGAGAAGGCTCCAGGGAGAGCTCAGAGCCCAAAGGGGCTCCAGGAGAGCTGGAGAGGGACTGGGGACAAGGCATGGAGGGACAGGACACAGGGAATGGCTTGGACATCAGAGCTCATCCAACATGTGATGCTGATGTGGAATGGGCCACAGGCTCATTCAACAAGAGACATTCCACAGATATGTTTAATTATGAAAATTCATTGAAAAATCCCCAGAGCAAAGTGTTCTTGTAAAGTCGAAATGGAGCGAGCTCATGTTTTGGAGAATCCCAGACTCCTGAATGGCCTCTAATGCTCCAGATGGGAAAATTCCAGCTTTGCCCCCCCGGAGCTCCCAGTGCAAGGCTCTGCAGTTAACAGCTTGTTATGCTTAAGGAGTAAAGAGCAGGGGAAATTATTATGGCCATATGTTACTAAAAGGGTTTTAATGTGGATTAGAGGCTTATGTAATGTGTGGGCCTAACCCACATTGGGCTTAATTTATGGTGTTTTCTCCTTGTCTTTTAAAAAAAGGCTCATTTCCTAATGATAAGCTTGAGCACTAATTTAATTTACTTTTTACTGCCCCTAAGCACAATCAGAACCCATTGGAATAGACATTTAAAGCTCCTTATGAAACTATTTGTTGGGTTTGCCATTATTGTTTTGGGGTTTGTTTTTGTTTGGTTGGTTTTTTTTAGCAATGTTCTTGTTTTCCCTTGATGAAATAGTGTACTTAGGTTTGATTTGGAATTTCAGGAGCCACAAATTAAAACAATGAGTCTGCTACAGTCTGCAGTCTCCTTGGAGGAATGAAAAAAACACTTCAGTAAAGTTTAGCAACAGTGGGGATTTTCCAAGCTCCTGGAATAAGCAGAGACCAGAAGAGACCTTCAGACATAGAAAGAAAATAAAGTCTACAGCAAAAAATACTGAAACTAAATAATTAGGTAGTGTAGCTGGTGGGGAGAAAAAAATGAGAGTGGTTGAAATTGGTGATGAATTCTAAGTTTATCACAAAAAAACTTTACAAATTTCAAGAGCTGAGGTGTATTTTTTCTCCTTTGTGTTTCCCAGCAGACGCTGCCCTCCCTCCAGTGCTGCGTTTGGGAGGCTGTGGGCTGTGTTTTCCAGAGCAGACATATGTTTGCTTGTGATGTGTCAGGGTTTTGTTGCCAGCTTGGTGTACTCTGGGGCAGTTCTAAAATGCTGAGCTGTTTTAGAAGCAGCTCCAAATTAAATCAGAAGAGTGCAGAGATTCAGCTTCCCTGCCAGCCAACTAAAAAAAAGAGACAAGAAGTCATCTGTGTTTTGTTATCTGGTGTTACAGTTATTGCTAATTTGAGAAGAATCTCACAGATTCACAAGGCATTTCTCCCTGCACAGAAGCCAGGGGGATACATGCCCAATATCCATTTATTCATGTGCAGAATCGCTTTTATCCTCGTTCTGACTAATTTACCAACACAGAGATTGGAGGGGGTTGGGGATTTTCTCTGAAATTCCTCAATTTCTCCTGTCCAGGATCAATTTCCGTTTTTATTTTGAATGTCTTTACACACATCCCTGTCTCTTGCTTTGGCCTCCAGGCTGCTTTAGGGAGCAGGGTGTGTGCCTGAGCCCCTCTGGGGTCTCCTCCTGGCTGCAGGCACTCAGTGCTCACCCTGCTCATGCCCTGGCCCTCGGGGGAAGGTCACAAAACTCTGCAGCTTCTCTGGGATCTCTCCTGCTGGACGCCAAGAATTCATTAATTAATCACTTCCCAAACACTGATAAAACTCCAGAAGAAGTTTTTAAACTCCTTCCCCAAACTGTGAGTGATTCCTGCCGGGGATGCATTTGGGCTGGGATTTTTCCCTGTGGAAGCCTTTGTTAGGTGTTATTCCCAGCCTGGAATAAGGTGGTGTCCTGAAGTGGACTTTGGGTTACCTGCGAACATTTTACCTTTCCAGTGGTTCCTTTCAATGGCTTCTCAATCTTCTTTTTTTCCCCCTGATTGTAATTCCACTTCTTCAGTTAAATGTTATTATCGTGGATTTGTGTTTTGACTTTTCAGCCTCCAAAAAGGTCAGATTTGAATAGTTTATGGCCTCCTTTGCCGAGGAAAAAGTTCAGTGGCTGCATCTTGAAACAGGTCACATACTCTGCTTCAAACTAAATCAAGAATGGCTTTTCCTCTGTGGGTTTTGGGGCCAATTAATTGAAGAAGCCATCCTTTAGAGCGTTTAAATTAATGCTGTTTGCAGGAGGCCCTGAGCTGCTGGTGTTGGGTCTTTGTCAGCACAAAGCCACAATTCCCCTCCATCCCAGCCACGCCAGTACACACAGTGCACTTGCCTTTGCTGCTTCCAAACACTCCTTAAATTCTGATTTTCCCCCTAACCCAGACCTGGCCTGATGGCCCCAGTTCTGAGATGTGAGTTGGTTCACTCTATTGATTTTAGGCTGGGCAGCCTGGTCCGTGTGCCTGTAGCTCTGTGCACGCAGGCACCTCGATTCCCCGGGGCTGCTCCCCCGGTTTCTGTCCCTGCTGAGGGGAGGTGTCCTGGCTGAGCTGGGCTCTGCTGGGTTCTGTGTTCCAGCCCATCCTTTCCCCGAGGATTTGGTGTTTCCCACCCTCCTGCAGTGACTGTGCTTGCCCACATCCTGCCTTTCTCCCAGCCTCAGCTTTGGAGTTCCATTTCACCTTTTGATTTTCGTTCTCAGTCACAGGGCTGGATTTGGGATCCTCCCAAAGGAATCTCCCCCATCCTTCCGTGTTTTCCACGAAGGGCTGAGGCTCTGCTCTCCATCTGGAGCTCCCCAGCTCCCACCACGGCACTGCTGACCTTGGTCCCGACCATTCCTGTGCTCCCCCAGCTCTGCACTTGTCCTCCTGTCAGGCCAGGGTGGCTTTTCCCTGCTCCGAGTGCTTTCAGAGCCATCTCAGCACTTCTGTGCCAGGTAATTACAGCCCTCCGTGCTGTGGAGCGAGAGGTGTGTGACAGCAGCAGCAGGGGAGATGCAAACCCAGCTTTATCGGACATTTTCCTACATTTCCAGGCATTTTTCTGTGCCTGTAGAGCCATGCACAAGCACACTGCCGTCAGTCGGAGCGGGCTGGGCAATCACCTCGGGATCAGCGTGTGAAATGGGCTGAAAAAAGTCAATTTAGGGCTTAGCTGTGGTCTTTAGGAGCCACTCGGGAAGGCGGGGAGAAGGAAAGGGGCGACATCTCTGTGTGACCGAGAGGGCAGGGCATGTCCTGTGCCAGCCCTGCCACCCCTCCTGGGCAGCCTGGGAAGGAGCAGGGAGCGGGGAAGGGCTCCTCGGGAAGGAGTCGCTGAACAGGGCAGGACTCTCCAGCTTGGAAACAAGGCAGCTCCAGAGGAATCAGAAAGCCTCAGCAGCGGGGAGAAGGGAAATAAGGAACAATTATTCCCTGCTCCGCACACAGCAGCCCCGGCGCTGGCCCCAGGGCATCGCGGGGGGGCTGCCAGGGTGGGCAGAAAGCAGAACTTGGTCCCAGAGCCCCAAAGGGTGACCCTCACCCACGGGCTGGGCTCACAGGGTGCAGCCAGGGAGCTGCATCCCCTCTGAGACAGAAAGGAGGCTCCAACCACAACCTCCAGACTGAGAAACCCCCACAATTCAGGAGAGGGGGAGGGATAATGGCAGCCTGCACTGCTGAGCACTTGCTGTGACAGCTTTCCCTCCATGTGCCCTTCTGGTCCCAGCAGGAGAAGGGACAGGGATTTTTGGTGCTGTGAGGTCCTGCAGCTCCTTGGAATAAGGAGGGATGAAAAGGAGCATTCAGCTCTCAGTGTCTCTCTGCTGCTGGCCCAATGCCCTGGTGAGCTGTTACTGTGCTCCCTCTGCTCTCTGTACACAGCACTGACAGCACTGCTTGGTTAGAGCTTTATGGCAAGAGCGTTTTCCATCTGGAAATGCAGTTTCACTTCTAGGTGGGAGAAATAGCCCCAGTGGAAATATTTCCCTCACAGGTGGCACAGCTATGGACACAACTGGACCACATGACTTTAAGCTGTGCCATGCTTGCCATCAACTACCAGATGTATTTGTCAGAGAGCAAAAGGGTGAGTTCAACCTGCTCCTAACCATAAATGAGGAAAAAGGCACAAGAGGAGCCATTAAAACCCTGCACAGCATTTTGTTTGCAATAAGCAAAATTATCTTCCTGGAGTGGTTCAGCATTGAGCTGAAACTGAGTCTCATGTCCCCAGCATTAATTTCTTGCATCTCTCCAACAACAGACATGTTTTTATTGTACCTGCAGATGTGGAGGGAGTTGGAATCAAACATGAGCTGGGGACCCTTCTTGCCATCCCCTCAGCACTGGTGAGGCTGTGCTGTAAAATGTGAAATGGAACAAGCAGGGCCCCCCCAAAGGAAATGCTCCATTAAAAACCCCAAACCAAGGAGGTGGCTTTAAAACAAAGGCTGGTTTTACAGTCCCCTTTAGACATGTGAGAGGATGAAGAGATGTGAATGTTATGCTTTTGAAATGGGGATGATATCAAAAGTTAATTTTGCTCTTTTCTGAAATCAGATTCTCAGAGATGCCACAGCTGTACCTGAGCTGGGATGCTCACACCGAGCTGTGCCTTCCCCTGAGTCCCACCCAGCTGGCACTTCAGGCTTTCATCCACCCTGGGTACTCCAGAGTGCCTCAGGAACCACGTGAGTGAGTCCCTGCAGCCCCACAGACATTCCCTAAGGCAGGACCGAGGTGCCAAGCGAGGTGGGTCTGGCCAGGGAAACGCTTGGAGCCACCTGGGAGCTGAGCAGGGCTCACAGCTTGTTTGGAATCCCAGCTTGCTGCCACTAATGCCTCTCTCCTGGCTGTCATTCATCCCTGCTCCTTTACAATTTATAAAATATTCCAGCTCAACATTCTCTACATGGAAGGGACAAGAAAAGGAGCTTGAATCTTACCATGTGTTTAAAAAATGTATGCAGCTTTGGGGGTTGTCTTTTCAGCTCCCACCTGCATCACAATATGGAGATGAGGAAATTGGGCTGTAAAGGATTAATTCAATGCTTTTCCAATGTGCTGGGCTCCACCTGAAGCTGTTCAATTGGCCTGGGAAGGTACCACTGAATCCAAACTGGGAAATGGAAGAGCGACAGTCAGGAATGAAGGAGTTCCATGAGCAGAGGAGGCAATGCCTCTGCAGAGCTGGAGAGGCAGGAACCCCCCCTGGGATGCTGGGGACCAGCAGGATGAGCCTGGCAGGGCCTGCTCAAACAGCCATGAAGTGCCAGAGTGAGGATTTGGAATGTGCCAGGTCTGCTCCCAACCGTGCCCTGCAGAACCGTCAGGAGTTCTCTGCTCCCTCACCTCTGCCCTTCCTATCGTTTTGGGAGGGGCTGTGGTGCCAGCTCCCTCCCCCTGCCAGCAGGGTCTCTGCTGGCCTGGGGGTTTATTGGCAAGCCAAAGCCTCCAGCAGAGTTTGTTCCCTGTCAGTGAAGCAGCAGCACCATGGGACTCTGCTCTGCTCACTGGCAGTGGAGCCCAAATTAATTCCAATGCTGGTTCCCAGCCCAACAGAGGGACCAGAGGCAGCCTGAACACAGCAACCCTGGGAATAAAACCAAACCCCAGTGAGACCCCAGATGGCAGTGGGCAGAGCCTCCTTCCTGCTGCCTTCCCAATGCCCCAAACTCCCTTCTCCCTGGGCTGTCATCAGAGACAAGCCCCTAACCTTTGTTTCTCCACAGCCTGGAGTCTGGAATCGAGCTGAGAACACCTGGCTGGTGAAGGAACTGAGAGATTTCCTGGCTGCCTCCTGTGAGCAGGTACCTTGTGCTTTTCCCATTCCCTGTCCCTCAGTGCCTTGGGCTTTTCCCATTCCCTGTCCCCTGGTGCCCCCCGGGCTTGGTGCCCTCAGGACAAATGTAATTCCTGCTTCCAGGAGCACAGCCATCTCTGGCTCCTGTGTGCACCCCTCAGTGATGCTCCCATCACCATGCAAATCTCACTGCTCCCAGCCCCCACTCGGGCACAGCCGGGGCTGGGTTGGAGCAGGATGTCTCCAGGAGACACAGAGGGGATTCCAGGGGCTGGACCCACCATGGTTTAGCCATGAGAGCCCCATTTCACACTCCAAGAGCAGCCCATGCAAGCAGGGGCTTGAACATGTGGTTAAATGTTTGCTGGGTGGGCCACAGAGCACAGAAGGTGGGGATGGTTTCCTCCTCCAGCCATGCTTTTGAAAAGAATTCCTTCTGCTGCTTCAGAGAAGTGCTGCTATGAGGAGCTCTGGTTGCCTGCTCTCAGTGAGCTCTCCTAGCACAAAACCAGCAGTGAGGAGTGTTAAATTCTGCTTCATGGGAAATAATTATTCCAATGCATTGTCTAAGTGCTCCTGTAAAAGCAGCAATTAATAAAAAAGGATTGACTTGAGTCTTCTCATGCACAGGGCCCAGTTCCTTAGGCTTAGCAGGCAGCAAAGCCTGTGCTGTGGAGCAGATTTCCACTCCCTAATTAATAATGTGATGATTTCTACCAGGTACAGCTCTTGTTTGTAATTACTGCTGCAAATGATGTTGATATTTGGTGCTGAACAACCTCTTTTGTCCACACTGTAGCTCATGCCAAGAAAAACTCCATGTTTTTTTTAGTCCCAACCTGAACAGCCTCAGGATGGGGTTTAGTCCCTTTTATGGTGGAAGTGGTGGGCAAATGTGCACAAATTCAGCACTTGGAGCAAAACCAGTCCCCAGAGAGCAGGGCTGTGTGAGCAGAGGGAGCCACTGCAGCCTGAGACAGGAGTGGTGCCTGGATCCCATCTGGGCTCATTTGAGAGGTGATTCTCCGTGGGAGCACACTGCAGGGGAGGCAGCAGCAGGCGCCTCTGGCTCCCTGCTTTTCCGAGGTCTGTGGTGGATGGAGCTGGGAATGCTCAGCCTGTGCAGGTGGATCCACACATGCAGGAAGCTTTAGCTGAGCCTGCAGGCTCCAGCCTTTAGGAACAGCCCCAGGCCCTGCCTCGGGAGCTCCTCTGTAGCAGCTTTGATGTGACAAATGGAGCCATCCACGTGCTAAGGCAGAAATTAAAGGGAACAGGGAGAAGAGTGGAGAAAAGAGCCCTGCTCAGTGCTCGGGATGATGGATTGACTCGGGATGAGACTGCAGCCCCGGGTGCTGTGCAGCAGGAGCTGTGCTGCTGGAGAGAGGAGGCAGGCAGGAGCAGCAGCAGGAGAGCCCTGCTGTTCTGAGGGACAGAGTCCCTGCACCCCGGGGGGATGGATGCCACTCCTGGAGCCATCCCAGGGAAGAGCTGTGCTCCCTCCAGAGGTTCCCAAGGCAGGCTGCCCCTGGCAGTGGCTTTGACTGTGGCACCACAAGGTCTGCTCTGTCCAAACCTCCTGGTCCCAGCAGCCCCAGAGCTCCCCGTTGGACATGGATCTGCCTTCAGCTGTGTTACCCTGAATTTATGGCTGAACGAGGAATGTGCAGGACTCATTACCTGGGTAAATGCTAAAGGTGTCAGAATAATGTATTCCGTTTGTAAAAGTTCAGAATGAGAAAAAGCTGATTTACAGGCAGGTGCTGTTCTGGTCCCTTTGCAATATTTTTGCACATAAATACAAAGGTCAACAAATGGAACTTGTTTTTCCATGGAGACTACAACAGCTCTTGATTTAGTAAACCACAGAAGTCAATGTATTAAAGCAAATAATTTCTTAATTCATTGTAGCATTTTAATGACATGTGGTTTATTTTGATTTAAAGATGTTTTTTTTAAGCCACCTCAGTTCCTTCCTTCTCAGGTAGAATAGCTAATCCTCTCTGGCATGAAGCAGGCACTGCTACATAGATATAAAAATATCTCTATAACATTAAAACACTGCAGAAGGTTCATTGCACTAATCCTGTACCTAGTGATAATATTCAGGTGTCTCATGGAAGGTGTGGATGGTCCCTGGCAGGAGCAGCCTGACCCTGCAAGGTCACATTCCCTTTGGACAGACCTCAACACCATTTAGGGGCTCAAAGGTCTTTTTCAAGCATTGGAAACACCAATGCAACCAAGCTCCTCTAGATCTTCCCATCATTTTTATTTAGGTAAAGCAAGGAGCTCTCTGATTTCTGGGTTTTGTGGGTTTAGAGCTTTGTTTCAGTCTCTAAGCTTCAGGCTCACAGTCTCTATTTCATTTTTGTGCTTCCAGACTCCTGACTGCGGGTGACTTTCAGTGATTAAAAATTCCACACAATCGACTGGAAGTTTGGGAGTTCTGCACGCCAGAATGTCCAAAAAGACACAGAAAAGAGGGAAATGCAGAGTGCCCCACGAGGTGCAGTACCCAGAGCAGCTGGGTTCCTCCTCCCAGGCAGGATGTGCGGGTAAGGTGATCCCCACGGGGGTGCCAAGGGCTGGGGGCAGCCACAGCTGGGGCATTCCTCCTCTGAAACCCCAGATCAGCCCTGGGTCTGCAGCAGAGCTCTGCCTGTGGGAGGGACAGTGTCAGCTCTGCTCTGCTGGGCGAGAAAACGAGCAGAGAGGATTCTGAGCGAGCTCCGGGTCCTCCCCAGGTATTCCAGGGGCAGGCACTGAGGGATGTTTTCCCTCACATCTCACCAGAGCCCCCGGAAAGTGTGTGCTGCCTCCGCTTGTTCTCCGCCAGGACTGCAGCTCTGCCTGCGTGCACCATTTAAAATGGGACCTCGGGGAATCAGGTTGGAAATTCAGCTCCTGGAGTCAGCCCACGATGCCCATCCTGACTCCTGTAGGAGGGGAATGGATTCTTCTCACGCTTGTATCTCCATTTTATTGAGTCTGCTTTTGACTGCATCCTTGTTTCTTGGGTCAAAGCTTTATCCTAGCACGTGCAGTTGTAGATATTTAATTAACAACTGGAAAAAATGAGCTAATCTGGCTTAGTAGCTGATAAGGATCTCCAGGCTATTGTCAGATCCTTTTGCTTTCCTAATTCTTTTGCAACTGTGGCATACCAATACAGGAAGATGTATCCTTTTTGATTTTTCCCCAAAAACTGTGAATTAGCTTTTGATTAATTTTTTTTTGCAGATGCATCTGTGATCTTTCTAAAATCCCTTCATTGTTTTTTGCTCTGCCCAGCATCCCTTAGCCAAACGAGGCAACAGCATGAAAAAGAAGCCAAGGTTTGGACAGTGCCCACTTCACTTGCTGTGAGTTCAGCCTTTGGCCTGCTGCAAGCAGAGGTGAAAAACAGGGCAGGATATTCCTTTTTCTCCAAGCTGCTTCAGCCTGATCACTCTTTGGCTTTAAAACTGTGTGTGTGTTTTTCAGGCTCCTACAGCTGGCACTTCAAACAAATATCTTCAGGACACAGCCTGCACAAGTGTCCAAATTCACAAATATTTGGGATTTCTGCACCTTGTGCTGCTGAGCCTCTGTTCCTCAGAGCCCTCACCTGCAGGAATTTTGGGGCTGCAGATTCTGAGAGTTTTCAGTCTAAAATTAGCAACGTGTTCCCATTAACAAGCAGGTATTTGCTTTGCCATAAACAAGATTGCAGAGCTGCAGCACATCTGTGCACAAAATAGAGCTGATCAAGCAACAGAAATGTTTTTATTTCCTGTGTTGTGTTTTTTCCTTGTGTCTCCTGGTTGCTTTCAAGGACACATCTAAAACACACACAAAAAAGTCTGAATAGACAACCAGAAAGTCGAAAATTTGCAAAATGATTAGATATCACTTCCAATAAGTGGGTGGCTGGGTCAGCAAATTCAGAGGCCAACGTGGGCCAAAATTGCTGCATAATCTGCATATGGATTTGTACTGGTCTTGCTGCAAGTAATGTGCTGTCACTGAGAAGAAATGTGGCTTTTCCAATGGCCAACTGCTTCCTTGGAAAAGATTATTTGTCAAATCTGAGCCTCAACATTTAGCAAAAAGGAAAAACATGTTGTCCTTCTTTTGGAAATGCTGGGTCTTCAGCAAGCCTGGGAGATTTCCAAAGGTTACATAGGCAATAAAATCCCAAAATGCAGCCACATCTGGAGCTTCCCACTGGGCAGGGAGGGAATAAGAGAAACATCTAGAAATGGAGGGATATTCACAGGAAAGGAAGGAATAATCCATAAATGTCTAAACTCCTAAGGATGAGCTAGTAGTAGTCATGTTTTCAGCTTTCTGTCCTGTTCAAAGGGTGCAGAATTTCCTTTGTGATCTGGAGCACTCAGTTTGGTGCTGTTTGTTCCCTGTGACATCAGGAAAGGCACAACCATCCCACAGAGCTTTGTCTTCAACTGCAGAGAAATCCTCTTCATGGGAGGGATTGTGAGGTGCTCACTGAAAGATGTTTGCTTTGCTCACTCCTGAAACACCCAGCAGCTTTTCCTTCCCTGGCATCTCCCACCCAGCAGCTTTTCCTTCTCCTGGCATCTCCCACCCAGCAGCTTTCCCTGTCCCTGGCATCTCCCATCCTGCTGCTTTTCCTTCTCCTGGCATCCCCCACCCAGCAGCTTTTCCTTCCCTGGCCTTTCCTTTCCCACCCAGCAGCTTTTCCTTCCCTGGCATCTCCCACCCAGCAGCTTTTCCTTCTCCTGGCATCTCCCACCCTCCATCTATCCCTCCCAGCTCCTCCTGGCCTCACCCTGGAGCCAGGGGAGGCAGCCCTGACCCTTCCTTTTCCCAAGGCATCAGGGCAGCCCAAAAACCATGGGAGCACAGAGGGGATGTGGCCAACAGAGAGCTGTGGAGGGCAACTGTGAGCTCTGAGAAGTGAAGATATTTTTATTTAAGGGGGGTATTAACTTTTTTTTCTTTTTTTCCTTTTTCCTTAGGTTATATGGAAGGTGCAGCATAATCAACAGGAAAATCAAAAGACAAGGAGCTACTGGAGTCCAGTGGAGGCCACGAAGATGCTGAGGGTTCCTGGAGCATGAGGAGACACGGAGGAGCTGGGAAATGCAAGCAGAGGCTGTGAGTATGTTAATGGTCTGCACAAACCCCCACCCTCGTGTGTGTGAGTGCATGCAGGGACTGGCAAAGAGATGAATACATTTCTGGCAGCCCTGAGCCTCCTCAGCTGCTGCTGAGCTGAGATTTGCTGTGTGAATGTGCCGTGGAGCTGCAGCAGCTGCTGGGGCAGAAAGGGCTTCACCACTTGGGGAAGTTGAAATCAAAATGTTAAATAATTACAGCCTCTTGCAGTCACACATGCTGCAGACAAAGTTCTGGCAGCAACACGATGTTCTGTGCTTGCCTGATTTGCATCCTGAAGAGTCTGGGTTACTCCTTGGGGTACAGATGTGCTGTGCTTTGTGTTCCACCTCCTGCACTGTCAGAGGGTGCTGGCTCCTCTCAGCCTTTGTGCTCAGCCCAAACCCTAAATCTGGGTGCTCCTCCTAAACCCTGCCGAGTCCTGGGAGGCCAGGGATGGGGAGGTGATGCTCTGGGCACAGGGAGGAGGGGAAATCAGGAGAAAGCCCCTCTGAGGAGTGGTGCTGGGTGTGGAGTCCCAGCCTGCTTCTCCCAGGGCATTCAGGAGGTGTCAGGTAGGAGAAAAGGGCAAAAACCTTCCTCATGCCTGGCTGAGGAATACAAACCCACTAAATTCATCTTGAGACACAGCAGGCTCGAGCAGGGCCCTCTCAGGCCTCTCACACATCCCACAATTGTGTCTATAATGATTTTAACAGCAGCAGCTCCCTGGCTGCTGAGCACATTCACTGCACAGGTTTTGCAGTGGCAGTGGGGGGTTATAGTGAAGAAAAACAGCTTTAGAATTTTTAAACCCCCAGCTTTAGGGCCCAAATGAATGTGAGTTATCTCTCAGGAGGATGGCTGATGGCTGTTGGCTGCAAGGCACAGTCGTGGCAAACAAGGGTAGGTCAGACCTGTCTGTGGTTTGGGCTCTGTCCCCCTCCCCATATTTTCAGGGAGCTCTGGTGTTGCCTTTCTCTAGTCTTAAAATTCAAACCAAAACACGGTTTATAGGGAAAAGGGGTTTTTATTTTGGTTTTTATTTCAGGATCCTTGGGTGCAGCACTNTAAAAGAGTGTGTGAGAGGGGTGGGAAAGAAAAAGCAAAAACTCATTCTGGCATCACCCTACTGTCCCCTCCAGTGCTGTTTTGGGGTGTGCACTCCTCCTTTGCTCCCTCAGGCTGCTCAGGGTCTGCCAGTGATGCCAGAATGAGTTTTACTTTTTCTTTACACCCCTCTCACACACTCTTTTATAGTTTGATGTATTCTCAGTGCTTTTAGCCCCACACTTGTCACTCCCCAAGGCTGAGAACTCAGCTCAGCCCCACGGCACCGTTAAACCAGGAGAGCAAACATCCTGGGAGCCCCAGACACCAAGGGCCTCTCCAGAACACATTTTTGTAAACTAAAATAAGCCCATCCAGGAAGAAAGCTCCTCAGAATGAGAAGTTCACTCCAGCCTCTCATTAGGAAATCTTTGATAAATATGTTAATTTTGCAAGGCTATAATTGTGTGTATTTCAGTGTGAGGTGTGCATGCATTTTTGGGGCATTCCACCTGGACCAAGTGCTGCACGCAAGGATCCTGAAATAAAAACCAAAATAAAAACCCCTTTTCCCCATAAACCATGTTTTGGTTTTAATTTTAAGACCAGGGGACTGCAGGATGCTCAGACCCTCTCTGCCTGGGGGGGAGTGAAGAGCCAGAACCTGAGCATCTTCATGGGATTCCTTCAGCTGAGCTCCTGCACATCCTGCAAACCTCCTTCCCATGCACTTGGGGGCTTTTAATCCAAGCCCATCTGTACCAGATCAAAATCATTTCCATTTTAAGCAAATAGAAATTTATGCCTTTTCAGAATCATATATGAGTTTGGGCTCAGCTGCTTCAGTGCTCATTAAAAGGTTCTCCCAATCAGCTTTTTTCAGGGATATAAAAGTGCTGCAGGCAGTGATGCCCCAGACATTCCCTCCATTACCCTGAACTGTAAGGCTCAATTGCTCTGAGTCATTGCATTCTTCAGTGACTGTTTTCATGGATGTGATTTAATTTATGCCAAAGGTTTTTAATTAAAGTCACCCTTGTCATGCAAATAATCCAGTTTGTATGGATATATTTTTAGCTATAAACCACTGTCTTGATTTTTGGAAAAGGCTCTTTAAGATTCTCCTAAGAGTGTTTTAATACAGCACAGTGTTGGTTGTGACATGAGGTATCTGTCAGTCACTTAGCCCCTGCCTGGCTGCTGAGGCTGGAGAGGGGAAATTCCACCTCAGACTCTTTCAGAACAGCAGAGGCTGTTGCTAGGCTTGTGTTGTTTCACAAAAATATATATATATATATAAATAATATTTCATAAAGGAGGGCTTACAAAATCTTGCAACTTCTCCTGAGCTGCTGGAGTCACCCCCTGGCAGGAAGAGCTGAAGTGTTTCTCTGACAAAGAATTCTGGTTTTAGTGCTCAGCATCTTAAATAAGTGTTTTAATGTGAGAACTTTCAAGAGTCAGAGTCCAAAAAGTGAGCAGGAATAGCTTGATACAGGCTTCCAGCAACTGGATAATTCTTTTAATGTGGGCTCTCAGTTGTGTCATAATAAAATTGACCTGATGCTGTTCTCCCCAAAGAAACCAAAAAGGAGCAACAAGTCCTTATCTCTCTGCTCAGCCACTGAGGTTTAGAAAACTTTGGGCAACTCTGTCCCCACTGTGGCTGTGAAGAGCTAATGGGGTCTGTGTTTTTAAGGGACATTAACAGGGTCTCGGATTCACTGTCCCTCCTCTGAAATTCCCACTGGGAACACTTTGGGCTCTAAGCAGCTCCAGTGTGCACTCTTGGTGTGTGTAGAGAAATGGCCACAGTGGCTCTTGGAGTGCTGCAAACCCAACAAAAATGAATTTGGAGGCTCCTGAGCCCTTGTGTGGGGCCGGGGGATCCCTCCCTGCACACCCTGAGTGCATCCCTGCACTCAGTGCAGCCTCTGGACACCAGCTGTGACCTGTCCCGAGCCAGCAGAAATGGAATCTGTGCCAAAGGGGCCAGAAACCCTTCAGGAGGTGACACAAATCCCTGTCATTCCAGCTGCTGCTCCCTCTTATTCTCGTGAGGCCTCATTTTCCCCACGATGGATGCAGAAGGTGCCCCCCAGTGACACCCCAGGGCTGTCCTGTGTGCTGGTGCTCCCACAGCACCCTCACCGTGAGGATGGCACAGCCAGCAGCAGATGGAGTTAGAGGAGAGCTGCCAGTCTGGGTATGGCTTCTGAAAGAAAGGTAAGGGGAGCCACAAAGGCAGCAGCAGGCACCTCAGAGAGAGCTTTGCTGCTTTTCACTGCCTTGCACAGAATGCTGATGAGGGCTGTTTTGGGGAGGGCTGGGGTTGTAAACAAAAATACTCCTGTGGCTTTTGGCTGTGAAATAGCAGCCAGGGAAAGCCAGGAAGATTTCAGAACGTGTTTCTCTTTGGTTCAGAGATTCTTTCTCTCTTTTTTTTGCAGCCACATTTAATATTCTCTGCCTGTTTAAGGTGCATTTAGACACACAGCATCATCAAGCATGCTTCCCAAAAATGTCTCTGGTCAGAAGGAGAGCAGGAGAGCTCACCTGCAGGGCTGTGGCTGCACACACACATGGCAGAGGATGCTCCTTGCAGGCTTAATTCCAGGGATTTTGCTCCAGCTCAGGAAATCTGGGCCTCCCTTTGCTTTGGGACACAGGTGTGACTTTGCTCAGCACTGCTCCCTTTCCCAGGTGGCCTTTGAGACAAGCACAGAGAATGTGCTCGGAAAAAATGTTGTTATCTTGAGAGGTGCTTTAGGAAACAGAAAACCTACAACAGCGTGGGTTTTTGAATGTCTCCTGGCAAGACAGAGATTCCCAGGATAAAACCAGTGGCAGCCTTTGGTCTAATCAAAGGTTAATTGAGTCTGCAGTGTCAGTCAGGCTGGAGGAAGCAGAGCAGGGTTTGAGAGAGCAGCATCAAAAGCTCCACTCAGTGATGTGCAGAGGCTGTCAGCTGCTTGACAGGAGTGAGCTGAGCTCTTTTGAAAACAAGCTTCTCTTATTAATAATGCTTCTGGTTTCTCTAATTATCTGCTCGTTGTTCTATGAAAGACTGAGCACTTTTGGCGTTCCAGCTAAGACATCAGGCTCTGCTGGTACCTAGCAGTGGGAGGTGAGAGAAGCTGACCCCAGACTCTCTGTAACAGCTGGTGTCTCCCCTGGGCCAGCCCAGACCCCATCTGCCTCTCCAGACACAGAACACAAGCCTGATTCTCTCTTTATGCCTCTCCCAGCATCTCCTGATGAAGCACTCAGCTGGGTTGTTCCTCTGCTGGCTCTCTCTGTTCTCCTAGAAACAGTGCAGATAAAATGACAGATATTTCAAATAAATTAGTGCTTTGGTTTGCAACAAAAAGCAAGAGAAGTTTTTTTTCAGAGAAAGGCAACAGGAGCACTTCATGTGCTCTTGTCTTCCCCTGTGCCTCTGGAAAGGCAGGTGAGGGAATTAGCAGGTGATACTTGAGGCTGCCCTTGCCATACAGGAATTGTCCCTGTGTTTTACCAGCCCAGCTCCCAGACACCTGGAGCAGCTGACACCAGAATTTCGGAATTTTGGCTTTTTGGGATGTCTCCAGAGATGGAGACTCCACACCCTCCGTGGGCAGCTCTTCCAGGGTTCTGCCCCTCCAGGGACAGAAGTTCTGCTCACACTGAGGTGGAACTTGCTGTGTTCCAGTTCAGGGCCATTGCCCCTCATCCTGGCACTGGCACCACTGAGCAGAGTCTGGCACCGTCCTCTGACAGCCCTTGGGGACATTTGTGTGGATCAATGGGATATTGGTGTGGATGGATTCGATATTGGTGTGGATCATAGGGATATATGTGGGAATCGATGAGATATTGGTGTGGATCATTGGGATGTTGGTGCAGATCATTGGGATATTTGTGTGGA
>VZTN01035342.1:3086-19125 GCA_013400515.1 Erpornis zantholeuca | reverse complement strand
ATTCATGTTATTATAAATCTTGTTTATTACTGAAAAGACTAAGGGTCATTTGACAATGCTATTGGGCACATTACGAATGAAGTATGTAGGAGAATCCATTTTAAAGGCACAATTTAAACAAGGAAGACAAAGAGAAGATGAAAGAGGGAAATTAAATTCAAATGCAGTTAGAGAGCCAGGGGAATTCCCTGCTTTTCTCCTGACTTCTACTTTATGGACAGACAAAAAAAGTTAAATGCAATATAACAGTAATATTTTTAAACACATTTGGCATGACAAAATCATGAAACACTTACAAAAAATGCTATAAATAACAACAGAAACCTAAACCAGACATCACTATTCAGCACATGGGTCTCATTGAAAAATTAAGGATAACATTGAATTTAATTAAGTTAAAATAATTTTTTTTAAAATTCAGATACTGTTGTCAGAGGAGGGGGAAAACAAAACATAAATCGGCATAACTTTCTAGTGGTGTAATTCCAAAATCCTGCTGCACATCAATTGATTGTGGAAAATTCTGAACACAAGGCTGGCATGAGAATCACAGGGAACACATTTGGAGCTTTCAGGATTTCACAGTTACATAGCTAAGGTAGAATGCTACAGTATTCTACAGTAATTTTTACCATTTAAATAATTACTTTAGATGATTAGTGTAGAATAGGAAATCAAAATCAGCCAAAGGCATGGCAGAAAAAGTTTCAGAAGCTTCCATGTAGAAATTAAGATGAAAACCAACATTATGCATTCCTTTCCTCATTCGTGTCAAATACAATACTGCTGCTAACATTCTCCAAGACTTTAATTTCCAACTCCAGGATATATTCAGAAGTAATTGTATTCCCAGCTCAATCAAATTTGCATTCTAATGCAAAATGTTAGCAGTATTGTCACATGGTATTATGTCAACAGATTATGACATTTAAGTTCTGCAAATTTTGCCTTAACGTTACTGAAGAAGCTATTAGGATTTTTGAGAAATCAAATATGGTTTAGGATTTATGTCTTACTCTGGAACAGCTGGTATTAATCTCTGACACAATTCTAAACTAGCTGGATCTCCATTCTGTTCCAAAGCCCTAAGTCCATAATTCTGTAACCCACCCAGACTCTTATTAATTAGGAGATAATATACAGTCACACCTAAGTGAAAATCAGCCTGGATGACTAGGAATTGGTCTTGTGCATTCTAGAATGATATTAGTGCTGCTAACAACCAGCATTGGATTTCTCACCTTATCTGCTGCAGATAAAATTATAGAAAGATTTTTTAAAAATGCTTTAGAATTCCTTTATTTTGTGTAAGTTTTTGCAAAATAATTTTTGCCAATTGGAACATAAAAGTTGGCATAAATGATAAAAATTGTTATTTTTAGTTTTCTTGATATATAAAGGTACTCAGAAAGGTTTTCTAGGAATATCACTTTGACACTGGTTTGGATTTCACCATACTGTGACTACTGTAACACAGAGTCACCATCACGTCTCTTAACATACACAGAATGGAAGATAAGGGAAGAAAGGTCATATCTGACAGGAGTAAGATTCAGGATTTTGGGTGAACAGTTGTTATCAAAAAAACAGGCAAGAAGTGACTGACACAAAAGTCCACAGTAGCAAAGTGAAAATAGGAGGAAACAGAAGCACAGGCTTTTTTACAGAATGTAAATGTCTTCCTTGGGATAATGCATATGGAAAATAGTTAAAAGGCAAAGAACAGCTGCAGAACCATTCCCTATGGTGAAGAAATGTAAAGAAAGTTCATAATAGTCCACAATGTCATTATAAGTGCTTGAGTATTCGCTTTTAGAAGTCAACTAATTTACCTGCAGGAAGGATATGTGTGTCTTCTGGTATGAAATGACTTTCATCAGCCCTGAATAGTGTCTTCTTCACTTTATCATAAATTAGATACGGGCACTTAACTGGTCTTTCTGAAAGTAAAAACTATCACAACATTGCTGCTATGCAGGCAATGATCCACAATTGAAAAATCTGTATTTTATTGTTATGTGAATTCCCATTGTAAATAATTGATTTCTGCAATTAAAGCCTTTCCAGAAATTTTAAGGCATTTTTCTCAACCAGGTCTTATTCTACATTCATAAGGAAAAGAATATATAGGTAATATTTATAATAGGTTTTTTTTTTCTTTCTTTTAGAAAAAAACAGTGAGAGGCATATTCCTGATCTTAAAGAATTCTTTAGCCAAAACTCAGCTATCTTAACCCAACAACTTTATGCTGGTCAGCTGTATTTGTCCACCACCACCATCATCTAAAGAAGCATTATTCTAGTTAAAGAACAGAAAGGCTGATGATACAATATGATCCATAAAACACACTAAACCAAGCTATGATGTAGCTCTGGCATTTGCATTACAGGAGTCACAATAGTCCCTGTACTGGAACTGAAGCTCTGCTGGAGCAAGGGCAACGCACATCTAATGAAAATAACATTTATTATTGAAAAGACATCAATCTAAGTGAAAGATGAGAAGAGCAGATGAACACAATAAGGAGGCAAATGATAACAATGAAAGATAAGAGAAGCAGGATGAAAAACTTGCGTCACAGCACACAGCCTGCAGAAGTAGCATGAGCTTATCAAGAGTTTAGGCAGGCATTGGTTAAGGACCACCAAGTTTTATGGCATTATTTTAACCACTGGAGGGCTCTTGTATTTTTTCCACAAATACCTTAGTAAACAATCAACATGGTAAATGTTCCTGTTAATAGGGAGTCCCTAGTTGCTACATAACCAGCATGCCTGTGCAATTTCATGCAAATCAAATTCAATTTACAGTGCTTTTATTTCATCAGCAATTAAAAGTTGAAAAAAAGGAAGGAAAAAAAGCCCTCTCAAGTAGAGGCTATCTATTTCTTCATAAATAGGACACCTTTTCAGAGACTTTCTTTTGTATGCAGTGGCAGAGATGAGATCTGTACAAAACACAAAAGGAATAAAGTATCAGTGCTCGGTATTGTGAGGGCATTGCCCAGATTCCCTGTCAAGTCTCAGTTCTGTACAGGCAATAATAACCATTACTGGGCTTTTTGGGTTTCAGTCACTGCTGTGCCTCTCAATACAATGAATACAACACAAAAAAACATTTTAAAACTGCTGATAAAACCCCTTTCTTTTTCCACCTTTGAAAAAGTGTTGGGAGAGTTTCTGACAAAAGAAGGAAGTAATTTCAATGAAAGGGATAATGGGAAGTTTATTGAATGAGAAAGAGGATGGAGGGCAGGAAATGCAACAATAAAGTTTAATTAAATTAAAGAACAAGCTCCAGCAGTGAAGTATATGCAGGAATATTTTTTTTTGGTCTATGAACTGACAGAAAAAGTTTAACATAGGTTATTGAAGATAAAAATATAACCATTGGATATAATATATAATATATTGATCTTTGATTCAAAAGATAATGTTCCACTGAATATCTCCTCTTTTTTTTAACAATTTACTTTCCATAACACAGTTGAGGAAACTAAAAGGAGTGTGATACACGGATACATCTAAACTAGCATACTCATAGAGGTAATTAATTTGGGTTATGGAAGACAATCAATGTCAGAAAGAATAAGGAGGTACCATTACAAGTACCATAACTTAAAAGAGGTGTTTGAAATGATAGATCCTACCAAAATCAAAAGCCACTTCAAACTGTATCCTGCTTTTACAGCCAGAGACCTTATTAATCTGATAACATTCCAGTTCAAGGGCAGGAAGGCGGGCAGGAAGTAGTTAAATACCCAGCATATGAATGAAATCACTAGTCATCTTACACATTAGAAATTAAACTATATTTAAAGAATTATCACAAAGTTTAGTATCAAGGCCCCTACAGCTTCTACCCAAAAATGTTCCTTTGCAAGCCTCCTTCTCAAACTTTAAGACCAATATCCACATTGCTGTAATAATGGCACAACAGGATTTTGTCCTTAAATTTCACTATCATGCACATTTTTAGAGGGAAGCTAGAGCTACAGATCCCTATGAAACTCATCAAGCTTCATACACTTTCCCCTTTTCAGTTGTGTGATTCTCCCCACATGGTGTGAAAGAAAAGTTCTTAAACCACTTGTGATTTTTGCGATGACAGCACGACTCGCATTAGCCACGATAAAACCAACACATAAAGCAACGGCGAGCAGAACCACACAGAAATGATAGAACAGGAGCTGGCAGGATGCTCTCTGTGCTGTGGACTCATCACCATTAAAAACCCAAAGTAAAACACCCATGAGCTCCCAGACCCCAAGAAGTCCTGGGACTGAGACTCCCACCTAACGCTGCCCAGTAGAGGTGAGACTTGGTACCCAGGACTAAGGGGCACTTACTCAGAGTAACCTCTGCCAGCTTTGCTTGTGTCCCCATGGCATTTACAGCAGCAGAGCTGCATTGCCAGTTGCCTGGCAATAGCTAAAAGCTCAGAAAGAACCTGAGCTGCAATTGGATTTTGCAACTGACTGAAGAAAACATTTTTCCCCCATACATTTTAACTCTCATATTTAAATCAATTGACACACCCGGACTGTCAGTAATGAAAGGGGATGGTATTAAGATTTGAGCATGGTTCTGGCTTCCTTTACTTGACATTGCCCAAATTTGACTACCTTCATTTCAGTAGCAGTTAATGATACAGTATTTTAACCAGCATTCTGGGATGAGAACCCAATGTACTAAACTACTGGTCCAAAAAAAAAAAAAAAAAATCGACATTATAATTGAGCTTCTCTCAACAGAGCATGTCACAGACAATATTTACAATGCACCTGACAGAGAAAATGAGTATTTCATAGGAATAATAATTAATTCATAGATATATATGTGATTTACTGTCACTGTTCCCAGTGCAACCAAAGCAGCACTACTGACAGAAAGATTCCCACACTATGGTTAAAAAAGGTTAAAAAAAAAAACCAAAACAGCTGTTAAGAGATTATTCCAGATAGTAGATCAATCCTTTTTCACACATGGCTTTTTTACAATTTCTTCATTACTTTTCTTCATAGCAGAAGCATAACATTAACAAAACCCTATAGAGCTATAGACTCCTTTTAGGAATATATTGCCTGTGCTTACTGTTTACAAATAGTAAAAATTTGGGGGGTGCTTTCCAGTGTAGTTTACATTTGGGATGATATTTTGTAGAGATATAAACATATATACATACATCTATGTGAGATTATATATATAACATTTCAAGAATACTTTGGCAGACAATTTTATATCAATGGTAAATGGCACTTAAACTGAAAACAGCTTTTATCTTTAATTGTCAAACTATAAAGTTGCCTTACCCCAAGTAATTTTCCTTGAAAGGAATAATATAAAGTGACAGAACAGCAGAAGCCTAACCTGTTGGAAAGGACATAAAGATTAACCTATAGAATTTAAAGCATCTCGAACACTATAGAATCTAGGAGCTGTAAAGGAGTATGGGGACAACACTGCACAAGAAGTTTACAAAACACCCTGTCACCAACCTGATGTCACTGTGAAATTTACAAAAAGTATCCTTTTCATACCTCATCATCAGGTTTCTAAAAAAGCATATTTACTCATATTTATAACTCTTCTGAGAAAAACTAAATTCAAGAATATATATATTTTTAAGCTTGTGGTACCAAGTATTTATCATGGCTCACGCTGGCTTTTCTCTGGCCTCCCACACTTGAGAGCAATGGCTAGTAGCTACATCAGAGCCTTCAGCTGTGCTTTGGGCTAAGCACCATCTCCTTCTTGTTTCTTTTGCTGGTTTTGGCTGGGGTAGAGTCAATTTTGTTCCCAATGGCTGGTATGGGGCTGTGCTCTGGGTTTGTGCTGAACACAGGGTTGGTAATACAGAGATGTTTTGTTCTTGCTGAGCAGGGCTCACACGGAGACAAGGCCTTTGCTGCTTCTTGTACAGCCAAGATGGGGATCCTGGGAGGAGACACGGGCAGGACAGGTGACCCCAACCAACCAAAGGGATATTCCAGACCATGTGACATCATGCTCAGTATATACAGTAGGAGGAAGAAGGGGAAAGAGAGGATATTTGGAGTGATGGTGTTTGTCTTCCCAAGTCACCATTCCACAGGGTGGGGCCCTGCTCTCCTCGAGATGGCTGAACACCTGCCTGCCCATGGGAAGGGATGATTTAATTCCTTGTCATGTTTTGGTTTGCTTGTGTGGACAGCTTTTGCTTTCCCTGTTAAACTGTCCTTATCTCAACCCATGATTTTTCCAGCTTTTACCCTTCCAATTCTCCCCCTCATCCCAGCAGTGGGGGAGGGAGACAGCAGCTGCCTGGGGCTTGGCTGCTGGCACAGGTTAGACATATCTCCATTTGAAGAAATTAATTCTACTTCTGTAAAGAAGCTGTCCCACTAAAATGTAGAAGCCCATTATTCTGTGTTGTATAAAAGCCTCTACAATCAGAGGGCACATCTACCTGTCCCCCACTGGATACCCTCTGGCAAATCCATAGGTGTACACGGAGCAGCAACATAACACGCAGCAGGATCATCCTGTGGCCCAAGAGGGAACAGCTGCCTCAGCAGGCACTGCAACTCCTAGGTTAGCTCAAGACTCCCAGAGCATTTCTACTTCCCAGCTTGTTAGTTCTGTCTACTCTGCTCGTGATATTTATTTATTTTAAACCTGATGTGATTTGTTATCTTTCTACAAAAGGGCTGATCAATGTTCCCCACTACTAACTCTAAGCTGTCAGACCCAAAAAAGTCAGTTTTCATTGACAGCTTCAATTCATGTGATCATAGCAGCAGTGCTAACCGCTAAAAATAAAAGGAGCACTTCACCAAAGGTCTAAACACTATTTAATATAAGAATTGAGATGTTTCCAAGCTACTCTCAAAAGCCCTGGCTTTTCTTTCAAGAATAGATGTCTTCTGCTGCTTCTCCTCAAGACTCGAGGAGCTGAATGCAGTCCTCCAAGTTAAGTCTTTTATGACAGCAGTTAGTATTTCAATCAGGATTCTAAGATTTAATATTTTTTCTTGAAATAGAATGCACGTACTGCATTTCATAAGAAATTAAGGGTTAAAAGTTAGGAAAAAACCCTATGACCTTCATTGTGTTCAATTAGACTATTTCTATTTAACAAGGACCAGCATCATCTCATAAAACAAAAACATAGAGCTGAAGCATCACCCTGTGCAAAAGCAGTATTTAAAAAAAGATTTGAAGTTTTTAAAGGCTTCTAACAGGTACACCCAAGAATGTTCCAGAAGTGTTTGAGACAATGAGAAACTGACTTACTCAAAACACACCAAAAGTTTTAGCTTATGATTAAATTGTAATACCTCTCCTTTTTCCTGCAGTACCATGAGACCCTTCTAATTAGGATCCCTGGTTTCTTAATGTAGATTAGGTATACATAGCATTGTGTACTCTAGAAAAGGCCTTTTTACAGACATGATAGATTAGATCACACAGAACACCTTCTGTCTGTCAGGACAAACAAATGTAAACAAGAGTCACAATAATAAGTATTATCTTGATACCTATTAAACTTGAATAGTGTTCAAGTACAAAAGAGTTGTGATAAAATATATTGGGTATTTTAATGTGTATGAATATGTAATATTTATATTTAATGGTCTATTGTTATAAATTATAAATGTGCTTTAAACATGCATATCATGATAGCCCATTATTAACTATAACTATTTTGTCAGGCAGTAATTTGCATTTAATAATTTCAGTCATTTTCTTATTCAGACTTTGTATTTTCCCTTTTGAGTTCTTTTACTCCTCTGTTCTTCTGAGCTTAGGTTACTTTTTCAATGCAGCAAACTGTTGGGATATAATGGTTAAATAATGTGAAATTGCACTGATGCCAGTGAAATAAAAGCGAGTTTTACAAAACCAAGTTCCTTCCCTGAACATAATAACAGTAAATTTCTAGTGTCCTGTAGTGCAATATCCATTAGATTTATTATGTTGCAATTCCCAATCCCACTAGTTCTGCCTGAGGGTGAGTATATTACATTTCATCACAGTTTCATTTTCTCCTACAGATGAGAAATGGGAATGCTATTGCAGTTATGTAGAATGCATGTGTTAAATCTGATCTCTAATAAAATCAAACACATCACAACTCACAGCACTTTAGCACAGTGTCGGCAAAATGAAACACCATCTGTCATCATGTAGAGACTGCCTTATTGTAACACAAAATCAAACTGCTCAGTGTGAACATTGTTATTTAATAAATGGGTAAATGGAAACTGATCATTATGATCTTATTTATTTTAAATGACTGGTTAAAGCTACAAAAAATGCATTGTAACTTATCAATTAGATGTATGGACATTACACTAACACTGAGAGCAAACATCCATAAGCCAAGCCAAAATTTTAAATGCCTTCAGTGAAAGAGTGAGATAAATATGCGAGACACACACTTACAACAAAGACCTGCCAAAATGTAGGCTAAGGATAGAAACTGATGAAACAAAAATTCACTGTCTGCACTCATGAGACAAAACCAGCTGAATGTTATGTTGTTAAAGAATAGCTACTTGTAGCAAGCAGGTTTAAAAAAAAAGAAAACATCATGCTCTGGTCTGAATGAATTGCAACAATAAAGGTTAGTCATCATCCCAACATAAACTGCATTCCTAAGAGCTTCTACTTTAGCCATTTTAACACATATCAGAGTGAAGAATTATGCAACATATTTGCTGTTAGTATGAATTAAGTGCCTGAAAGAAGAAAAGCATTCATCAGCTAAACTGTTCCTTTCTATTGACAACAACAGATAAAACAAGATTTTGGGTTTATAATTACAAGAACCTAGATTTGACAATTTAAATGCCACCTTAAATTATAAGTTATAAAGGTTACTTTTGCTATTATAACAAAAACCTAAGTCATTTATCTTCAGAAAGGATCTTCACACACCGCATATGTAGTTTTCAAAGAACTATTACTGTATCTGCAGAGACAATAACATGTGCTGACAAAATCTTAATAGTCCCATTGCCCTCATATCGTATTTAAAGGACCCATGAGCCTGGTAAGATGTCAACAGAAGTATCCAATGCAGCAGCACTGACACTCTGATGTCTAAGGCAGCAAACAGAACACCAGTAAAATCTCATATGTTTATGAACATGAGAATTTTCTCCATTTCACCAATATTGTATCATGACTTGAACAACCATTAGCAGTTCATCAGAAATGCCCCATGCTATGAATGCATTTATGATTATTTTGCTCATTGTATTGGCCTCAGAGGTTATTGCATACAACTTAAATATATCATAGAAGCTATCTGTTTGGTTTCAGCTTTCTTCAAGGCTTTTTTTTAAACATTTAAAAGAAATGCCTTAGGGAAAAAAAAATCACTATCCCTTGTTCCAAACATGCAATTTTTTTTTCATATGGGGAATTTACAAACCTAGTAGGTGAGACAGATGCAGACAATGAATAAAACCTCATTATTTTTATAGCAAAAATTGGGTTTATATGCAGCTATATTTTATGTTCCATTGATTTGGATGGCACATGCAATTATTTAAAAACAAGAGACCAATACACATAGCCTCAAAATTCTCAACATTTGGGACACTAAACATCGAGGCACTTATTTCTTCTTTGATTTGCCTTGTTCATGGGCCTCAAATATTTGTCACAGAGAAACACCTACCAGGCAAGACCCCAATGAAACTTGGGCACCGAGTGGTAAAATAAAAACAGAAAGTGCCCTTTATACAGCTAATTCTCAAGGCTCTGTGAGAGAGTCATTTACCTACCACCGAAAGGCAGGCACTTGCAGTGAGAAGCAGAGCAGCTGTTTAAGAGGCGCATTAACGCCGCACAGCAGCGCGGGACAGGCGGCCAGGAGAACACCCTATTGAGATGAAAGTGGAAAGAGAAATTACAAAATCTAACCATAATTACCAGTGCTGGATTAGGGCCAGGAAACAGTCAACTACAGCATCTTGAATAACCACAATAATTCTGCGACTTGGTTTTATAGCTCAGCCAGGAGATGGCATCTCAATCAGCACCGAGCTCTCTAAGGCCATATTGGGACACCGCTTTTAGTGCGGAGCAAAAGGGAAATTAGGGATGGAGTACCAGCTTTACGTGTAGTCGTCATGGCTCTTGTTGCCTGAAATTAGATCTTGAACATTAATTTAACATAGAGTTTTTGTGTTGATTGTATCAGATTAGGAAGTTATACAATCATATATGAGGCTTTTGAGAACACTGAAACATTGTGCACACAGGGAACACTGATATACTTTCCGTATGTGCTTCATTTATTAAAGCACTTACACAAGAAAGCCCTCAGAGAAGGAACATCTTTCCAGAGAGACTCTGGAGGTTTGGTTGCTAGGAAGTTACATATGCTTCTCTTTTTAATGAGATTTAAATTGTCATGCATTATATATTATTTTCCACTTTTAGGATATTCACAATTATTTACCTTATTTTGTACTTCATTTAGCATTTCTGGCGTGTAATCTCTCTGTGTACAAAACAGCTTTTGTAAAGGATTCCCTGCAAATTTCAGAGAGGGTACTTTTTTCCTCATTTTTTCCTCAAACATTTTTTCCTCAAACAGAAAAAAGCCCCAACAAACTAGCTCATACTGCTTTTTCCTTTATTGACATGTCAGCTGTAGGCATTCATTAATCAAAAATTTGTTTCCACCAACTGAAAAGAGAATTAATCTTGGCCTGTACCTCAGTAACTATCAGTGTGGTTACTGTGCACCTTCTATCTATTCTCTTCTGGTTTTTATAATGAGAATCCAGCTAGCTTTACTTTCAGAAGAGATGTTTAAAATTCTGCCCCTTCTTTTTTCCTGAAAATTACACAGGGAGCGTTTAAATAGAAATTTTATAAGAACAAATCACTCGACTCTTCTTACCTTTAAATGTTAAATAAAGGCACAGCCATTAGATGAAAGAAATTCTAAACTGATGTAGAGTCTAAACTGCCCATCTTACAAAAGCAAATCATTATGTAAATGCACAGCAGAGCCAGCTTTTTACATGGCCCTTTCTTCATTTACATAATAAGAGATGCTAATCAAAGGTCAAAAAATGGTAGCAAACACTTCTGCTGAAATTAGAGACTGATAAGGCAGATTATGACATTATTTTTAGTTTAAGGAACTGTTTTGAACTCCAAATAGTTTTCAGAACCCCATACTTAATACGCATAAAAAATGATGGGCTGTGCTTTTTACCAGCTCCTTATACCAGTGTTTAGGTTCTACTGTGCTTGCAAATAAAAGCAAATACAAATATTTCAGTAGTATAACTAAACACAACTTGAGAAGTATGAAAATGGCAGTTGATGAGTTGTAGCACAAGTGGTACAGATATCCAAAGTGCAATAGTAGATCTCCAAATCCCTAAAGTATGGCCATGATGATCACTCGTCCCTTCTATGCAGTGGTTCCTATCCTTCTCCATACCTCCCAAAGAAATTGCAATTTCTCCTTTCTCTCCATTTCCTACTGAGGCTATAAATATGTATCCATGTTGCTAAACTATGATTCATGTCTAGTTATTAAGATCTAAAAGCTAAGTAAAATTTCTGTAACAGGAGCAGAAAACTGCAATGAGTTTTGGTTTGCTGGTTTTGGGCAGGTGAGGTTTTTCCCCCCAGAAGCCCTCAACTTTCCTTTCAAATTGGGGGCACAGCAATGTGCTTGGATACAGCTACTGTCTAAACATCCTTCCAATACCAAGCTAAGATATGGAATATAATACAATCAGCAAAGCACAAACTAAAATGTATCTCATGGTATTAGAACTTTTAAAGTTTAAAGAAAATTTTTCCACTCCAATATTCAGCCGTGGCATTTTAAGTATGTTGCTATTTTCTGATTACATTACAAACACAAGGAAAACTTATTTATGGCTCCTGCCATCACAAAGAGTTTCCAATTTCAAACTTCCCAGTGGCAGCAAGAGAAAATTCAAATTCTTTAAGCATTCACAGAAACATCAACCAACCACCATATGATTTTATTTCCTTGTGCAATCCAGTTTCTTTTTAATTTTAAACCATATTGTTAGAATAAAATTTAAATGACAATAGCAACTGCTGTCATTGCTTTTTATCCTGTTAATGTCTCCAAAGCTTACTCTCAATAACTTTGGTATTTTCTCTGCTGTGTATTTCTCCTGTAACACTGACAGATACAAACTTCTCAGTCCTGATACCTTCTAACAGAGGGAAAGTCTCCAGATTTAAAAACCAGGATACTGACGCTGAAAGAGATTTTTAACTCAAGCCACCCTGAAAATCTACATTAATATCAGAAATTTATCCTAAAGCTCAGAAAACATAGTATGGGGATCATATCAAACAGATAAATAAAAAGTTAACTCCATAAACACAATACCATCCTAGCTGCAGGTAGAATATTTACTGTTTGACCTGCAACTCTCACACTCCACTGACACACATAAATCAGATTTTTGCAATACAGGGAGATTTCTCTTGCAATTGCAGCAAAATCTCATTAAAATGAACTGGCAGACAGAATATTTCTATCTTACAGAAAATTGGTGAAAAGCCAATAAAAAATTCCTTGCCTACACTTTATATTCAAAAATTTTCAGCCACTCTAGCTCTGATATTTATGCTGTCCATGTGGATGGATATATTCAAGCTGTAGAACACAGTCAATATCTTTCCCACATACAACAAAATAAGCCGTGTCTTCAGATGCCTCCACGCACTTTTGCCCACTGATTTACCATTAAACTGCCACCATGGAACACTGAAATAACAACTCCTGAAGCACAGCTTACATTTTTCCCACCAGTTTCTTGAAGGTTGGCTTTTAATTCCCCTCAGAATATATTTGATGGAAAGCACACTGGTTATTTTTATAAGGTGACAGACTCACAATAAACTATCTTCTCTCAATTACCAGTAACACACACTGTACGTTCAACTTGGTTCTTTGTTTGGAGCAGAGTTAAAGAACAGCAACCACTGCCTTCCCATGTAAGTTCATTACTCTGCAAAATTATTCACTCTCCTCTGGTATCATAATCCCTGCAACTTTCACGAGCACTGAGTAAGTTTTAATTAAAATAAACAAAAGTTATTATTCCAGGAAGGAATGCCTTTTTAGCTGAAGTGCCCAGCTTCAGTTTGTTCCTGCAGAAAGAGCCCTGCAAAAGAGGGTGTGAAGGGGAGAGAATATTTTGGTATAGGTACAAGAAAACTGGAAATGTTCTGTCAAGGAAAGAAGAGTTTTCTCTTCCCTGGTGTTAAGCTGTGCTATACAATCCAGGAAAGGGAGGGGTCTGTCATTCAAAGAGGATTTTAAACATATTGTGCTGATACCAATTTTCTCGTTTACACAATTTGAGGGTGGCTTCTAAAGGGACAAATCATTTAAAGTTACAATTTTCTTAGATTCTCAAAGTGCAAGATAACTGCCCCAAAAGGAAAATGAACTGGTGAAAGAAGCAAAATAGAACAGATTTTTTTCCTTCTGGACGTTCAGCTCTATTAGGAATCTTTTCCTGCTTTTTGTTGAGAGTAAACCAAACTAAAATATCATATAATCAGGACAGACAAACAAGTCAATGAACAATATGCCTATAGCCTGCACGAGTAGTGTTGTAGAGTGATCAGAAGAATCCACTTGTTTAGAAGATTGGCAATGAACCAGGAAGCTCAAAGTGTAAGAATCTCACAAACCCTGGGTATGGCTCACCCCAGCCAGGCCCTCTTCCTGTTCATACTCTTGCTGCTCGTTATTGAAGCAGCACAGAGTGAGAAAGATGGGTTGATCCCTGCTCTATGTTCCCAGGCAGGATGTCACTCAAGCTCATCATTGACAGGGACAGTCTTACACATCACCATACCCAGATCACCCATCACAAACTTGTCTCAGAGATATTAAAATGGGTCTTTCTGCCTGGGGATCATTAACTCCTGTCCCAATCTCTATTCCAGCTTTGGCACTGGCACAGAACTGAATGATCCCCAGCAGTGTTACTGTTCAAAATTCAGTGTCCCTTAAACTGTTCATTGTAACTCTTCAACACCCAAGAAGATTGAACTCAATTGCACACTAATGTAATCCATTCTAATCCTGTAGTTAAGTGGTGAAGAGATGTTATTTACTAGACATGTGAAAACGCCCACAGTGACAACTTGAAATATGCAGAACTCATCTGCTCAGTTTCAACTTAACACTCTGACCACTTTCATCCCAAGTTCCTCTAAAGACTGACTCACCATATGCTTAAGAGAACTACAGGACATATACAGTAATCCATGGCTTGAGAAGACATAAGGCAAAAATAGAACCATTTCCACCTCATTCTTTTCTTCCTCCAGGATCTCAATGACCCATTTACTGCATAATGAGTCCAGCAATCAGAAAAAACAGAAACCTGTTTCAATATTTTTTTCTCATTCTCTTGGAGGGAATGTGAATACTTGGATTCTACTGATGGGCATGAGAGCAAATGCAATCAGATTTTGGCCATGAATTATTTCAATTGACTGTATTTAATAAGCAGAGCTTGGAAATAAGCTGTATTTAGTAAGGAGCTAAACAGTATGAATTCAACCATGCGTCAGTGAGATAAAATCTAATTAAGTTTCAGGACAACAAAGTGTGAAAGAACACAAACAGGGCTGGGTAAATTATAATCAAATATAGTACTGAACAAAGGGCACAATATGGAGAAAAAAGTTCTCTGGGAAGAACACACATTCTCTAGTGAAAAATGTGCTAGTGATCAAAATATCCAGAGTAAACAGCAAAACAAACTATAACAGGAAAAGGCAACACTTACGAGATAAAAAGCACGAATCCTAAGAAAAAAAAAAAAGAGGGTGCACAGACTAAGTTGAAAGATAACTATAGATAAGAAAACAGAGCTCAGGAATGAAGAAGCCAGCAGTATAAATAGTTAAGACTAAGAACAAAATACCATCCAATTACTGCATATGAAAACTAAGATATCAACTTCGGAGGTGGAACTATCACAGACCTATCATAGGAAACAGTAATTTATTAAAATAATAATCATACATTGCTAAAAAGCTCAAAGTAATTCTTTAATCATTGTCAAAAAAGGAGCTCCACAAAGTAACTGTCAGATGTACAGACATCAAGAAGGTAATCCAGAGGTCTTAAGACAACTGGAAGAAAAATGGAAAAACTTTGAAAAGAGAAAAGTCACCTCAAATATAGACAACAAATGAAGAAAAAAGGATAGAAAAAACTTGTATTAGTATGTGGTATAAAAAATTTTCTTTGATTAGATTGTAGATGGTTGTAACATGAGAAACATTTTTATTGTATATTGTCCCCTTTTCAACATAAATTCCAAGAAATCTGACAGTTCTTTTTTTTGCCTTACTAATGAGGCTTAACATACATGCTTTCAGGACAGATGGTTTAAAAAGTACAAGTGAAACTGTAGCAAAAACCATGACACCAAAGTAGTATGTCTAAACAGATAATTAAATTGTGATCCCAAGTCAAGAACCTGAAAGTTTACATTCAGGAGTAAAAACAAAAAGGAAGAAGCACCTGAAAAAATCCCTAGATTTTTATTGAGGAGACACAGTAGAAAGAATTGAAGTTGCATGGAGTTTAGAAACGTCACTAAGTCTCTGCTTCCACCTCCATTCCTTTTCTGTCCTTCCTTCAGTCTTTTATTTCCCTCTGCACTGCACAACTGAAAAGAGCATTTGGTCCAAAGTCATTAAGGCAGGTATTGGGGTGAGCCACATATGTGGATAGGGAACTGGCTTAAATGTCACAGACAGAAGCTGTTTATGAGACAGAGCAGTTTGGGAGAGAGGGATTAGTGGAATGCCACAAGAATCAGTATTATCCCCTTTTTTGTTCATTTTATATTTCACTGACCTAGGAGATGAAATATGCATGAAGGTGAAGAAATTTGCTGATGAAACAAAACCAAGGAATAGAGCTTGTAAAGACAAAAGGAGAAAGGCAATAAAATTCTGAATGACAAATAGACCAGGATCACAGGCTGATACTGTTAGT
>VZTN01035341.1:0-16636 GCA_013400515.1 Erpornis zantholeuca | reverse complement strand
GTGCTGAATGTCTCTCACATTTTTTTATAGAATAATATAACTGAACTCAGCTTATCTCAATTTAAAATTTTACTTTGTGGTTGGCCTTTTCCAGCTTAATGACACAGTTTCAGTGGTAGGACACAGGAGACATGCCAGTTACAGTGATTAAATTTAAAAAGAAACCCATCAAGAGAAACCATGTTTATTGTTGCCTAGCAGAGAACCAAAACATTGTTTTTCTGAAAGCCATGTGAATTTATTTTCCAGGTATTAAAAAGGGCATTGGGCATCAATAGAAAAGAACTGAAGGAGAGACATGGTTTGTAGTAGCTGTACTTTGGATGATAATTATTATAATATCTCCAAATGATTTTTATATGAAAATAAACATTGAATTTGAAAAATAGTGCCAGATTTAATGGTGTGAAGGTCACACTCCAAGCAGATATTTTAAAAAGTGCTTCACTTTACTGATTTTAATTATTGTGTCTCTCTGCATATTTCCAGATGTTATCTCCAATCTGATACAGATAAATGAAGACTTAATCTTTTCCCTGTTAATCCCTTTTGCTTTCTTTCTAATCACTATGAATAATGCTAATCTATTTACTCAGCCCCAGAACCCAGGCATAACCTTTGGGTTGGGCTTTTTTCCAGATCTTCACATCCAGGCTCTGCATGTGTCTTTGCCATCTGAGACGTCTGTTCTGGGCTGGGATAAATCTGTCTCTGAGCGTGTCAGTTTATATACCCTAACTATATATAGACAGCAAAAGCAAGTAGTTTAGATTAGATAAATTTTTATTATCCACAGTTGGATAAAGCGAATCCCTGGATGAGATGATGTGGGCCTGGATCAAGGATTTAGCAACATGTAAGAATAGAAAAGGTGGAATATGAAAGATGATCTAGAGAAGGAACTTTAGGGCATAGCATCATTTTGAGATGTCTAGGCAAAAACGTTGTTTTTATTCCGTCTGGAATTAATAAGAGCTGATTCTTTCTTTTTTCTTTTTTTTTAATTTCTGAAGAAAGGCAGATCCCTGACTTTTGTTCTCTTCAAAACAAGAATTAAGATACATGTGTTGGAAGAATATTACTGAAGTCTCCCAAAGTGTAGGTATTCAAAAAACAGTGAGCTTTGAAGATGGCATTGAAAAGCACAGTTTTTACACCAGGCAGGGAATAGGTGCAGTAAATTAAACCTCAGCCAAAGGATTCTGTTAACTTTTGCTAGTAGAGGCAATGGGCTGATTCTGACAGATTATATTCTCTTCAGTCCCTGAAGACTTGAAGCTGTAAGAGTAGGCTACCACCTGGGAAGACTGTGCTGGCTTCATGGCCTCGAATGCAGTCTCATTTTCCTATGATTTGAAGAATTGCTTTTGAATCAATGAAATATGTTAAGCACCAGTGCAATTCCTTCCTTTTCTTGACACTTGAAGTGAATGATCTTTCAGTGGAAATGCTTAATTTTCTAAATATGAAGTCATTTGGCATATAAACTGCATGGATTTTGCTTGTTTCATGTTTATGACATACATATGTGTTTGATAGATGGCGGGGAAGAAAGGCTTTTAATTTGCTCCTGTTTTGTGTTTTAAATGTTCTCTTACATTCCTGTGTGAAATAAGCAGGGCTTTTAATAATAATTTTTTCCTCTTTTGTTTGTTTCTTTGTTTGGGTTGTTTGCAATTATTTTCTAAATTATAAAGCAGGAAGTAAAATTGTAAATTATTTANTTTTCTAAATTATAAAGCAGGAAGTAAAATTGTAAATTATTTATAAATAATATTTATAAATAATTTAAGCAGGAAGTAATCAGTTTAATAAATCCATCATTTCTTTGAAACTTGATGCCAAGATCAGCTATGGTTTCCTGAAGATCTTCAGCTAGCTTCCTTCTTTTATTTTTATTTAAATTTTGGGTGATTGTTCTGTCTTCTCTAAAAACAAACAAACCAGCAAAAAAGATGGTAAGCATCCTAGCATTCATGGTGCATTTACCAAACTGAAAATATTGTTGCCATGTCCCTTATGGACATATTGCTGATTGCCCCTGCACAAGGAATATGTCTAGTTTGCCTTCATACTGCTGATATATTAAGTGTATATCCATCTTTCTTGTGACTGGGTGTTGTGATTCCTTCTCAAATGCAATAATTTCTGCTCTAAAATTACCCCATCAAGACAAGCAGAGGTGGTTCTACCTCAGATTTCCACTTCTTCAGCACCAGGACTACACATATGAGATGATGGTTTGCAGCTGGGAATTATTTTTTTGGTTTCCTTATATGGACTCCAGCTACAACAGAAATGGATCTTTATTTATTTAAAGAGGGCTATGAATGTCCATAAGATGGATATTTAGATTACCTGAATGAGTACCACTTCTTCAGGCAGACAAGACACTTATATTTTTTCCATGTTTCCACGTTTTTTCTACTTCTCTGGCAAGTTGAAATATGAAAGCTCATCTGCCTCTTTCTGGTGTTCATCGCACTGGAATAAAAAGCCCAACACTACTATCTATTTTTTTTTTTCCTTTTAGAATGGCTATTCAAACAAGCTGTGTTGTCCAGGTATCCAAAATCTCTGTGTGGTATTCACTGCTACAGATAACCCAATTTCAGGAAGACTGAAGGTAATAGATTTCATGGGCATTACTTAAGTAAAATTACCACCTAAGTGAAATGGCAAAACATCACATGAAAGCAAAACAAAACTGTCTTTTTTAAAAGATGTCTTAAGCCCAAATGAAGTAAGTATATAATTGAGTCTAGTTAAAAATTGAGGTGAAAAATTGGAAGAAATTTGCAGGAAACTTTTCCATTTTGTTTTACAGAAAATGAATGGATATATTCCCATTCCTGTGGAAAATTTTGGAGGTACCTCACTTAATTTATAATTGATTTTCCACTAAACTGTTGGAGAATCATTTTTGCTTCTGTTGCTAAAATGCAGCACCAGCAGAAAAACCTACAGAACATCTTGGCAAATTCTTCAGAAATTACCTCTACCTCAAAAGGTTTTTGTTTTTAGGGTTTCTCGGGGTTTTTTGTATTTAAAAAAGAAAATACCATAAATGTGTGGAATAACATTAGTTCCATAATCCAGAAGTCATACTACTGTAGTACATTTTAGCAGAACATTCCAAATGACACTTTAAGGTAAATGGTATACTTTTTAGATTTGAAATTTAATAAAGCCTTTTTAGAGATCTTTGATCTCATCTGTGATTTAAACATACACAAGCAAGTGTCAAACCTGCGCTTGGTTTGCTGTTTCCTAGATTTCCAAGAATTTAGATATTAGAACTCTTAAAATAAGAGTTCTAATAACTCTTAGACTCTATAACTCTTAATAACTCATGAGATAAAAATCTCATGAGTTTTATTACTGTATAATGAGTATCTCAGCTTTGAGTTACTGCTGAATTTTCTGTAGAAACAAAAATGCTTTATTATCTGGAGAGCAACTTAAAGAAATCAGAAGTTTCATTTAGTGTGTGAGAACTTTGCCCACAACTTGAGTGCACTACAAAAAGCCATTAGAGTCAACTTGTCAGTTAAAGTTCACTAGAAATCAAGGAGAAATTTATCCTTTAGCCTGAAATACAATTTTATCTGCACTTATTTGGTGTTTGATATAGATGGGAGTGAGATGTCCATTTTTATTGCTCAATATTTTAGACATGCTGTGGAGGACGAAGTCTTCAGCTAAATGTGAAGGTTCTTTGGAATTAAAAACACATTTTACTGCTGATGTCAGAGAGATTAGATTAGGTTCCATGGAAATCAACTTGGAATCATTCCCTATTGTTGTGGTTTAACCCTGGTCAGCCACCAAGCCCCATGTGCCCCCTCACTCGTTCCCCCACCAGTGGGACCAGGATGAGAGTTGGAAGAGTAAAAGCTGGAAAACTTATGGGTTGAGATAAAGACAGTTTAACAGGGAAAGCAAAAGCTGTGCACACAAGCAAAGCAAAACAAGGAATTAAGTCATCTCATCCCATGGTCAGGTAGGTGTTGAGCCACGTCCAGGAGAGCAGGGACACATCACATCCAGTGATGATTTGGGAAGACAAACTCCATCACCCCAAACATCCTCACTTCCTCCTTCTTCCCTCTATTATAAAGAACGCATGATATCACAAGGTCTAGAATATCCCTTTGTTCAGTTTGCATCAACTATTCCAGCTGTGTCTCCTCCCAGCCACCCTCAGCTTCCTCACCGGCCTGGCAGTACCAAAAGCAGAAAAGGCCTCGGCTCTGTGTGAGCCCTGCTCAGCAATAACAAAAACATCTCTGTATTATCAAACCAGTGTTCAGCACAAATCCAAAATACAGCCCCATACGAACCACTGTGAAGAAAAATAACTCTACCCCAGTCAAAACCAGCACACCAATGCACTATGATTTTTTCAATTGTCTCAATCGTAGCATCTTTTGCAAAATTACTTACACAGTATATTGTAGAGACAGATAAATGAGTGGGTTTCACTTGTTCTCTCAAGCAACAGACATTAAGTTACCTTTTATCTCCTAAAGCCCTTGAGAATATGTTTTTGTTTAGCTGTGGTATTAGTTCTGGTCATATCGCCAATATGAGAAAGAGTGTGTAAGATTAGTTTCATTGCCAGTACTCTTATCTATACACTTGGCACTGGTGAGATTTATAGATACTCTTGGAAAAATATTTCTGGCAGTATTTTCTGTTGCTGCAGAATCTTTACATAGCTTGAAAAGTACTGCTTAAGAGATAGGTGCATACCTTTGTTTCCCATTTCCTAACAGCTAATATTAGATCATGCTTATTATGTTGCTAAAACCTAGCTTTACTCAAGCTCCTTTTCGGCATGCCCATTTTTATCTATGTCAGGATACACAGCCAAGATTGGATATTATCAAGTTTTTTGACTTGAAAACCTTCAAATGAATGCTATAATATTAACTGAAAATTCTGAACTGAAATAATCTTTGCCTGACAATATGGTTACCACATGAGGTTCAAGCCAGTGTTGACTGCTTTCTACATGTTCTAGTAGGTTAGAACCTAGCCAGGTTCTGCACTTCAAAGAGAGTGTTTCTAGTTTGGATATATTCTATATTTAATAAGTTGATTCCTGTCTTCAAATTAATTATTTAGTGACTGATATTGGAAATAAATCTTTTTTAATCCTACTTGACCTTTGACATAGAATTTATGGGTTATTTTTCCCCTTGCAATGTATATCTGATACTAGTTTTTTTGGTGATGACTGATTATTTCTTAAGCTCTAAACATATCTATATATAATGCAGATCAACTGAATTTCATCTTATTTAAGGCAATACCTGTCTTTAAGACACTAAAGGGAAAGTATGAAATCTGATTAATAGTCTATTATTGTATTGTTTAAAAATGATTGTCATGCACTCTCTGGAATCTCAATTAATGACTCAAGGCTTCTATGCTCAGGTATTTTTGCTATGGTGGACTTTTTCTGTGAAGCTTTTCATGCTGGTACTTATGAGTGCAAACATGGCTTTACTTTCTGAAATGCCAGTAGAAGTTTATTTGATTTATGTGACTTATTTGTAATTATTTAGGATGCTAATTCTAATTCTTTAAATTTCTTGAGCTGACAGGTTTGATGGGTACCATAAAAAGAAGTCCTTTTCATTCATTGTTTAATTTGGTAATAATAGAATGCCTCTTCATAAATAAATTGGTCCATAAGCTCACAAAAACAAAACTGTTAAGGAAATTAGCAGCAAAAGAACTCTCAACCCTTCCCTCTCTACTAAAAAAAGAAATTATATCCATTTTCAAGCTAACATATCCCAAGGGAAAATTGCTGTGTAACTTCTCTCTCTCAAAGAAAGCTCTTCCGTCAGTTAAAACATAATGGCCAAAGATTTATTCTGTATCTCCTGAAGATTACTTCAATGCATAGAAAAAAAAGAGGGCACAGCTACCTTTCAATGAGCTGAGTATTAGCTTTATTGTCACAATTTTATGAATTATTTTTAGTTGCTGTTAATTCAGATTTGTTCAAGTGGGGTGATTCAGATGCAAGTTCCTATGTATTTTTTTTCTGATTTTTGGTTTTAAAAGAAAAACTTTACAACATAATCAATTATATGCTGGGAGACACCTTTGGTTCAGATAAATACATGTTTGGAGTAGGACAGTCCAATTAAGTGTAGGACTTGAGAGTGTGTGGTGAGATCCTTGGCTATTCTAAACAAGTCTCTGAACAGATTCAAATGGATGAAAATCCTGGATGTAAAAGTGGTAATATAAAGTAATCCACCTTTTTTTTTTTATTATGAAGTCATTTGTTAAGTGCAAAAAAATTTTAAATACTCCAGACCAAGTTATCTTCTCTTCTTATCTCTCATATTTTCATCTGCTGTGATGTCTTTTAGGCATAAAAGTTCATTCTAATTCAAATTTATTTTTCTTTCTTTCCATTCTGATCTCACCTTGCCTTTCACAGAGGTGAAATGATTACCCTTTTCTGTCACACAATCTGCAAACACTCTCTATGCTTTTGGAGCCAGTGATTCTTTTCATTTTTCAAATTTGTACCCAAGGTGCTACAAATAATAAGATGCAATAAATATCAAATAATATAATATTCAATTCTGCACTGCGATTTGAAATGTGGAAGGAAAATTATGAGTGCTTTGTACAGCATGAAAGAAACTGTTGATGCTTAGTTGTGTGCTGCAGAAATCTGTGCAGATAGCCGAAGCTCTTCTGATATATTAGCGGCATCACATGCAAGAAAATTCTGACATTTTCCATTATAAGATGCTTTTTAAAAAAATTGCTTTTAACTTTGCTAGAATTAAACTGTTGGAGTTGAAATTTCCTTGTCTGACCGGAGCTGGTTTTGTTAATTTAAGTTTCAGTTTCACAGAAGATAAGTTTTACACATCATCTTACACTTGTTGCCATGACAATGAGGATCATGAGTGTAGACTTCGGAGCAAGGACTGGATATGTGAGAGAAGAATGTTATGAGTTTTAGGGATGGATCATTTACTTGCCCTTGAAAATTTGTTCAGTTTTGGCTAACTTATAATTATTTGAATAGTCTTAATTCACACATCCTCAGTAGAGTTTCATTAACAAATTTTTGCACACATTTTATGAATATTCCCTATGCTTTAGGCATGTTTAATCTGCTCAGAGAGCCAGTGGGCAATTCACACTGTTTGAAACATCTTCAATCTCATTGAGGAAATACCTGTTTTCATTGTTTTCAGGACACTGCATGAAGAACATCTGTACCATGTAAAATTTTTGTGTTTTCCATGCTGGCTTGGAATGACCAGCTATATCTGCATTGCACAGAGCCAGTACAGTTATTCTTACCTCTACACAGTGCTGACCTGCACTGCTTCTGATCCTGGCTTAGCTAGCTAGTTTACATATCTTCATTTTCCTCCCTCACCTGCTGTAGTTATATCCACCTCCTATCTGCACTCTCCATCATCTCGCTCCTGCTCCCAAAATGTCATGGAGAAGGTAGAGGGGAGGAAGGGTGTACAAGAGAGTGGAGGCTAAGGCTGATCTGCCCTAACGTACGTAGCTTTAAGCAATTTGGTTTAGCAAATCAGACTTTTTACCAAGGTCTGTAGAGACTGTGCAAGGGGCAGTGGTTTTAAAGTGATAGATTTACCTTGGACATAAGGAATATTTTACAATTATGGTAACGAGGCATTGGAACAGGATGCCCAGAGGAGTTGTGTGGCCCATCGTTGGAAGCACTGAAGGTCAGGTTGAACGAGGCTGTGAGCAAATTGATAGTGAAAGGTGTCCCCAGGGGGAATGAACTGGATGATTTTTAAATGTCATTTCCAGCTCTCACTTTCTCAGCTTCTTCTCCTACCATTTATTGCATTAGCTCCGGTTGTAAATGACTGTTGTGATTCTAAAAGTTGTGATTCAGATGAGGGCCAATAGACTACTTTGGGTCAGACCTCTAGTTTACAAGATAAATTCCAGGAAATTACACTAAAAATACTGCAAGGGTGTTATAATTGAAAAGTCAAATACTTCAAAACTCTGCCAAAATTGAAGATTCTTGTTCTTTTTCCGATAGAGCTGTGTGAATACATTGCAATGGTACTTTTATTGAATGCTAAACACTTTTCTTTGCTCCACTGATGAGGCAATGTTTTTAATGAATGGTAAGACAAATGCTGGATATTTTGACTGCTGGACAAGGTGGATTATAAGCATCAGAAACCAACAGGTGAGAAAACAAGAGAGGAGGGGAGGGGTATTGCTTGCCCTTCATTTCACTGGCAGATGGCAAGGGATAAAGGAGTGTGAGGGAAGGGAATCTGGATAAAGCTGGTATTGGTTTTGCATTACTTTGTCTAAGACCACTGCACTGACCGATCTGATTTTTCCACGTGGGTCAGAAAGGTGTCCTCAAAAAGGAAGCCTTTTACCCTTACTGAAACAAGAGCTTGTCTCCTTCTGTTCCCTTTTTTTTTGCTACTTTAGTGAAATGATTAATCCATCCTTTGTTTATGCTTTTGGCTGAAGCACCTATTCCTAGGGCAGCTACGCCCTTCCAGCCTAATGATGGGCCATTAACACCCCATGGCTTGCATACCCTGCCTTAAAGGTCCTCACAGCTGGACCTCCTCAGTCCCAGCAACTACCTCCATCCTCCCACTCACAAGGCATTCAAGAGCCAAGCTCTCTGCATGCCTATTCCCCTGCAAAGTCAGAAAGGGGCCACTATTCAACAACCCGTGGACCACGCATGTAGCTTTCAGCAAGAGCCAAAAATCTGAGTGGGAGGAACACCTGCAGCTGAACAGAAATGTGTCAGCAAAAGTGTTCAAACAACAAATTTTTATTCCCTCAGAGGGCAAACATGACCCATAAGTTGCCACAAGATGAAGTGAGAGGGAGATTGAGGGGGGGGATGTTTGTGAGTAAAGAGGAAATAGAAAAGAGATCAGGGTAGTTAATATGCCCACAAGTCGGAAGTTCTTTAGTAAGGTAGCTTGGCCCATTAAGGACTAAAACCCTCAAAATGCCAGTGTAGCAGTTCTTACACAGCAGGATTATTGAGAGGACTAGAAAGGCCCCAGTAGATGTCCTGCTGAGTAAATCCTGCTGACGTTCCTTGCTTCCCTAGGCCAACTTGGAACCATATGAGGTGTTTCTGAGTACTGAGGATAGAGTGAGACCCCACCTGGAGTACTGTGCACAATGAAGGTCTTCCCAACAAAAGAACTGTTGGAGCAACTCCAGAGGAGAGCCATGAGTTTGATAAGGGAGCATTTTCCCTCCTAAGACAGGCTAAGAAAATTGTGGCTGTCCAGACTGGAGAAGATTGCATGGAGACCTCACAGCAATATTCCAGTATCTTAAGCAGGACTACTGGGAAGTCAGAGAGGGGACCCTTTGTCAGGAAATGTAGTGATAGGACATGGAGTAATGGGTATAAATTGAAAGAGGAGAAAATTAAGTTAGATATTTGGAAGAAATTCTTTACTAGGAGGAGGGTTAGATGCTGGAATAGGTTGTCCAGGGACAATGTGGATGCCCCAACCCTGGCGCTGTTCAAGGCCAGGCTGGATGGGTTATCGACAACGTGGTCTAGTGGGAGATGTTCCTGCCCTTGGCAGCAGGGTTGGGGGCTAGATGATCTTTAAGGTCCATTCCAACCCCTTAACATTCTATTATTTGATTCCTCATCAGGATTCAGCTGACCTTTCTTCTCTGGTGTCTCCTGCAGCTGGCCAAGGGAGCAGGATTTTGGAGGAACACCAAATGTGTCATAGAGGCTACTGTTTACACCATTCCTCCAGCCCTTCCTGCTCTCAAGGAATCACCAATTCTCTCAGAGCCAGTAGCTGTTGCACAGTCAGCCGTGACGAACTTACTGGGGAATCCTGCTGCTGGAGGAATGTTTGGACCTCTCCCAGTGCAGGCTGACAGGTGTCACGTCTTTGGAGGCTTGGGGGACATCCTGAAGGTTCATCTGAGAAAGTTCCCCTTTACACTAGGGAAAGCAGAATTTGAAAATGTGATGGGAGAACAGAGAGGATAATAAAAAGAGTCTGAGTACAGGAACAGACATATCAAAATCAGGTAAAAAAGAAGGGATGTTGAGGCAGCAGAAAGGTTGGATAGAGGAAGAAATCCAGCTGCAGAGTCTTGAGAGGTAGTGTACAATAGCCATATAAAGGCATGGAAAATTTTTATCATTTTATATTGTATGAAAATTGATCCAGGGTTTTAGATATCAACAGTACCAGGGCATGGTGTTATTGTGTGTGTGGCTGATACAACATGGAAGATTTCACTGCAGTCACCTCACCAGCAGCAATTCTGCACTGGTAGGTTGGCTTCACAATCTGAACTGGTACCTGGGTAAGCAAGGATAAGAGGAGCATATGGTTTAAATGCCACAGCAGAACTCTGATTTAGATGCATGCATGTTACTCCTCTGACTACAAGGCCTGTTAGTTGATCTGTTTTACTATCACTTTTTATCTGCTTTTCCAGGAGGATGCTCTTTAGACTGTTGAAACTTACCATTACATTTGTTAAGAGGCAAGGGTGGAAAGAAACAGAACATCGTATTGGGTTAGTTAATGAAAAATATCTATGTTATATTATGTAATTATTGGAGTTGACACTTTGTTCTGAGTCTCAATTTATTGTTTCAAATTCAAGGTGGCTCTCTTTGACTACTATATAATACTAATATGTGAATTTCAGACATTTATTTTAATGAGGCTATTTTCATCTGCACCTTTTAAGGGTTATACGTCTATTTTGCTTATCTCTGTAACACTTAATCAATGAGATTCTTTCTGGTAATTTTATTTTTCATTTGATTTTTTCTTCTAAGGCCAAGTTATTTATTCTTTTAGTGTCACTATTCAGGTGTCTGCAGTTCGCATTTTGCATCTGAGATAACCTTTAAAATAGTCAGTATTTTGCCTTAGTAAGTTTCAATTTTTTGTCCAGAATAATTAAGATTAACTACAAGAGACTCAACTCTCAATGAGACAATGCTGTAAGTTTTCCAATCTTCTTTAATTTTCCTATTTAATTACCCTTTTATATTTGTCAGAAAATTTTACTAATGATTTAGAGGTTTCCTCAGCTAATTGATGTAAAACTCTTTAACCTAAGACATCTGAGTTTGTAAATGTTTAGTAGTCACAGAAACTACCTCACTGACTATATGATCTATCAGTAATACATTCAGAAGTAGCTACACATCTTGATTCCTTCCAAATTCCACTGAAATATCTACTGGACATTTCTAATTTTCCTTGTTCCCACTTCACCATCCCATTGCCTGAATCTGGCTATTGACTTATAATTAATTCACTGAGTTTATTGCTTCTGGAATGCTTTTAAATGCCTTATTACTTAAAATTTGTTGATTTATGAAAACTCATTCATTCAAGTTACTAACCTCATTACCCACTTACTTCTATTTGTATTTTATAGTAATCTCATTGGTTTTTAAATTCGCTCTCCACGTATACATGCACATATGTGTATTATATGTTTGTGTATGTATACAGGTATAAATACAAAATTTATGTGATTGCTTTCACCAAGATATTCTTCACTCGAGTATACTTTTTTGAATCTGAGGGATCTTGGCTTCTTGGGCATCCAGCAAGATGCTCCTGAAAAATTCCCAGTTGTTTCAGCACTGCTTCGTTTAAATGGATTTTCCCAACTCTAATCTCAACTGTTCCTCTCAGTTTCAAAAACCTGCAGGTTTAAAAGATCCAACGAGATATTTCAGGTTGGTGACATGTCCTGTTTGCATTAAATAAATCAAACCTCATTTCATTGGGCAATTTTTCAATTTTTCAATTTTTGTAAAAGCCATTAACTGTTCCTTATTTATCATAATGAGGTCCATTATGGTGAGTAATTGATAATGGACATTACTGAGTTACTTGATATCCCATGCAGGATTTCTGTGTTAAGAAAAAAATCCATTACTTCTAGAAATTTCTGAAGTTGTATTACTGGCTGTGTAGACTGAGAAAATGATCTGCAGGATGAAAGTCACTTTAGGTAAGAGAATTTTCCTTTCTGCTCTTAACAACCAGATATTTTGAGGGGAAGCGCCTATAATTTTGTGAAATGTGGTAGTCTGTTGAAGAGACCTTCTAGCTTGATTCTGTTTGGTTGGTTAATTAGTACTTTAACCACAAACACTGTGGAGCCCACTCAGTCATCTATGACTTTCTAATCATATAGCAGGATATTGGATGCAAAATATCACCACCACCACCTGATCTGATTTTCCACTGTAGCTTTTATGGAACACATTAGACATGAAATACAATCCTCCAAAACCCACTGGACTTACCCCATCAGGTTTCTCTATTATTAATCACATAATTTCTTTTCTCCTACATGACTGTTTCCAACTACCCTTATTGACTCTCCAAGCTCCACACGTTAGTACTCATATTACCTCTCAGCATACTTACTTGCTTTTTGTTTTGTCATAAAAAATGATGCTTTCATTTGGCCTATGGGCTTGGATATGTATGTCTTGTTCTGTCATCATGATTCTCTCCTTTCATGTAGTTTGAGTAGATTAAGTCTTCCTGACTACTTCATCTGTCAACCAGAAGACTGGTACATATTTTGCTGAAATTAAAGCCACAATACCATGAGATCTTTTATTTCTATAGAGGTTGCCTTGCTGTTTTATTGAACCAAAACCTTCTCTTACTTCACCTACAACCCTACTATTGAACTCCATTATTTTCTCCCTGCATTTTAATTTTGCTTCAAAAAAAAAGAGCTTAACGTTTTTAAAATATCATTTGGGGTAGCTTTTTTCTCCTTTTCTCAGCTGCCTGGTTGATTAATATTTTTAGTGGCTGAAAATCACCTGAAACAAAGAAATAATCCTGGCTTGAAACCTTTGTAAATTGCCTTTAGTGTTTCCTGTTGGATGGGAGAAATCATCCTGTCTGTTGTGTATTGTGGAATACATCTTTGGCACATGCCCAAGATATTTCTGGGGCACTTTTGTGTACTCTGGTTTGAGCTGAACATCAGCTCTCTGAATTTTCCTCTGCTAAATTAATAGATTCTTTCCTACAGGCTTTTCTTTTCTGATGCCTCACACACTATCAGGTAGTTATTTGATACTTCCAGCTGGGAGTAGTAGACTCTAGAGACTCTCAAAATGTAGAGTGAAAACAGATTAATATTTGTAGTTTCTCACTTGACTCAGTTACTTGTCATTGGGAAACTTGAAGATCTCCTGTGATACTGACCAAGCTGATCCACTGGGGAATCCCACATATGCACAGTATATGATACTGAGCTTCAGTATCACAGATTTCTTCCCCATTTTGGCTGCCAGAGTAAACCTCATGTAGAGGTGAAATCATTTCTATTCACAAGGAAGGATAGAGATAATATTAGATTTGGTGTCGGTCACAGAAAATGATGACTAATCATCTCTGTTGCTATAGCAAAACCACATGTATACAGCAAAACTTATAAACACTGCTCTGCAAATTCTGATGGAAACTCTGCTGCTAACTCCTCTATTTATATTTCACAGTGTCTGTATCAGCAACCTTTTATTCATTGTTCATGTCAACCCCATCCTGTGTCAAGAATTGTCAGCAAAGTTCAAACACCAGATGAAGAGTACACACCTCAGGTGGTGTGTGTGAAAACCAATGATACATTCCTGTAATTGTTCATGAAACTTCCAGACAGGAGGGTTTTACTGGGCCATATATTCAGCTCTTTCCTCTCACAATGATAAACTGCTTGAACTCCTCCCTGTTTGTCACCCTGGATGCTCTATGGCTTGGTTCTACTCCTTGCTGTGGAAGCATTTTGAAATCATTATGCCTTTGTTTTCTAAGAAGCAAGATTTATAGGGAAGGTAATATCCTTTATTAGACTGTTTGGTTCATTTGGAAAAAATGGGCATTCTTGTGGGGTCAGAGTCCCTTCATTACACTTGTTTTCTGCCTGCTTGGTTTTTCCATGTCTGAAAGCACTGCTTAGAGAAAGCAGGCCTGCTCATTTTGCTCTTTTTGGTTGCTACATTTTCTTCCAGAGTAATAGAGAGAACACATGTACTTGTGTTATTTTGTGGAGACTTGTGTTCTTTTGCAGAGACTTGTGTGCTTGTTTTTCCAAAATCCAAAATAAAAATAATAAAACCAATTTTAGGCCAAACATCTGTATTTTGGCCCTGGTGTATGGAAACCTCACTGCCTCCAGGTTTTTTTGAAAAAGTCCTGGACTGATACGATCGACTTCTCTTTTTCTTAGAGGAAAAATAAAAATCTGCTTTACCAGTTACCTAAGAGGCAGAGAAAAACCCTATGGAGAATAGCAAGATAAATGTATTGATTTAAAAATGTAACATTCCAAATATTTGAAAATTATTTCTTCTACTGCTTACATCCCAACTAATGGAAAAACAATGTGTATTGAGTAAGAGACTGTAGGTTTTGAATATTTTTAAGGCCTAATGCAGCCCTGAACTCCAGACCCATGCAACTTCTCAGATATCTAGCAGAGTTTACATAAGTTTTAACTTGTTTAAATATAAATATATTTTTGTTTGACAGCGTGGCTTATACATAGTGGGCAAAGAGTCCTCACACTCTTCTAGTAATTCCATTCTATGCTTTTCTCACTCTGTTTACTTCTCCCTGAAATGACCGTGACCTTCTGCCAGATTTTCTTGAAGGTTATGCTAATCTTTATTGGCAAGAGAAACAGTAGCTGGAGCAAAAAAAAGTGAAAGAGAATGCCACATGAGAATGAACAGCATGCAGAGCGTGAGAAGTTTCTGCAATAACTGGAACTGGAGCAGCCTTGTCAGCATGCAGTCCCCGGAGCAGTAAGTGGGGATGTACACACTGGAATGTCCAAGAATGAAATCCTAGTTAATATTCAGGTAATCAGAAAGGCATTTGGGATAAATCCTCTGCTAAGAGCGGTGGGTGCCCCTCCAGTACTTTCCATGAAGTTTTGGGTATCTCACACAGCCCCTAATTTGGCCCCAAAACTCATTTCTCTCATTTCTAAATCCAAATGAATTTGTTTATCTCCCTGAGAGTTCTGTGTACAACCTTTCACACATAAATGGCAAATGTGTTTATGTGCTGGGTCAAATAAACTTCCCACAGTATTTTCTGACTGTATATCAAATAACCAAATCTTAANTATTTAAGGTTGCATTCTGTTTCGCACTGACAGGGAGAACTCAGACTTTATTTGTTGTGTTAAAACACCATCTTGCTCCTTCCAGGGTTGGTCCATGTGTGTGTATCTACTGGGGGGTGACAAAGTGCCTTCTGCTATCACACCAAAGTACTACCTGCCTTTGGAGTGCCTAAACAGCACATACATGCCCTGTTTCTATTTGTGCTCTGCACAGAGGTTGTGAAGAGTGGTGCAAGCTTCGTCTTTCTTGGTTTGCTTCAACTGCCTTTGGCTTCAGATGTAGCTCTGCTCTCATCTCAGGCTGCAATGTTTTTGGCCTTGTGATCATTTTCCTGTCATTCTGCTTNGTTTTGGGTATCTCACACAGCCCCTAATTTGGCCCCAAAACTCATTTCTCTCATTTCTAAATCCAAATGAATTTGTTTATCTCCCTGAGAGTTCTGTGTACAACCTTTCACACATAAATGGCAAATGTGTTTATGTGCTGGGTCAAATAAACTTCCCACAGTATTTTCTGACTGCATATCAAATAACCAAATCTTAAAACATGGTTAAAATTAAGCTGCCTCATGTTATATTTAACAAGAAGGAAGTGTTCTTACTGAGTGCAGAGAAAGGGTTAATGCCACTCTCTTTAAGGCGCTGGAANCAGGCTGCAATGTTTTTGGCCTTGTGATCATTTTCCTGTCATTCTGCTTGTTAGTTTGTTCATTGGTTACTTAGCAATTTTCTTTGTTTTCCTAGACTTTTTTTGTTGCCAAGAAATTTCCTCTTGGCAAACAGGGAAATGAGGAGATTTTCAGTTTGAGTTAAGCCATGTGGCTTCCAATAGCCTTTTAGTTCCCTGCCTCAGAACAGCTTAGTCCCCTATCCCATATGGCTTTTTTGTGACAAGGTCTTCTTGCTTGCACTTCCCATCACATGTGTTGAGGGCATGTGTCAGGAAGAATCCTTATTGTCAGGAAGATAATTGTTTTCAGAAAGAATTCTTTATTTTGGAGGTTCTGCTAACTTGCTCGAATAAAAGATCTTCACTACCATCTCTTGAACTTAATTGGAAACCTATGAGAGTTTCTTCAGACACCAGCAGGGCAATTCAGAGGGCGAGGACTCCATGTTTGGAAGACCTTTTTTTCTCATTAATGTCTGAGTAGTTTTCCTTTGGTGCAATAGAGTGCACGGGGAGTTCAAGGAAGATAACTTAATCCAAAGTCTTCAAATAAATGTCTCTTGTTTCTTCCTTGCTTTTTAACTTTCATGACTTAGTGGTCCCACAGGCTACATCTGTAGAAGAATACTGTAAAGGACCATGATTTAGAACTTGGCTACCATTCTCTTACAATCCACACTGTTCAGTTGATAGCACACACCTTTGCACAGTTTGCATGATAACTAATATCCTCCAAAGTAGCACTCAGTTACAGCTGAGGTT
>VZTN01035339.1:1531-26140 GCA_013400515.1 Erpornis zantholeuca | reverse complement strand
AAGTTTTACCTCTGCATTGGATTGGATGAACCTTGTGGTAAGGGTTTTTCCAGGGATAAAATAATGTAGAGCGAGCAGTATTTTGGCTGTTCCACCTCCTGTTCCTTGTATGCCCTTTTCTGTTGCTGTGTCCTTGATGCTGTGGCCTTTTTGGTTCTCTCTAACGGTCCTCTGTTTCTATGTATGTCATTCTCAAAAGCATGTGTTCTGTCACCTTCTTCATGAACTTTCATACCCAGCGAGGCATTGCTCCATGTCTCCTCCCTCTAAATTATCTTCCCTTTCTTTTTCCATCAGTGCCTTATCTCAGAGTTTACCATCCCACTGTGAGATGCTCCAGTCAGAGAGAGGAACCTGGCTCTCCATCCTAGATATAAACTGCAATTTTGAAAACAATAAGCAACCTTTCCCACTGGATATCTAGAGCGGAATAGCTACACACGTACCAGTAGACCTTTTGAAAAAACAGTCTTTTCTATAGATCACCGCTTCAATAAAACCAAATCCATCACTTCAGGAGAACTGCAGCCACCTTCTTATCAGACTGCCACTGCTAACCTGAGTATCAGGGTGTCAGATCATATCTGAATCTGTCAGTTTAAATCAGTATTCTTCCTGCCTTGTTTTATATATTCATGTGAATTTTTATATATATATATTATTAAAGAACTGTTATTCCTGTTTTCCATATCTTTGCCTGAAAGTCCCTTGATTTCAAAATTATAATAATTCAGAAGGAAGGGCGGTTGCATCTTCCATTCCAAGGGAGGCTTCTACCTTCCTTAGANTCTTCCATTCCAAGGGAGGCTTCTACCTTCCTTAGAAAAACCTGTCTTTCAAACCAAGACACTACTCTAACCATAAGTGTAACCCTAACCNCTTCTTATCAGACTGCCACTGCTAACCTGAGTATCAGGGTGTCAGATCATATCTGAATCTGTCAGTTTAAATCAGTATTCTTCCTGCCTTGTTTTATATATTCATGTGAATTTTTATATATATATATTATTAAAGAACTGTTATTCCTGTTTTCCATATCTTTGCCTGAAAGTCCCTTGATTTCAAAATTATAATAATTCAGAAGGAAGGGCGGTTGCATCTTCCATTCCAAGGGAGGCTTCTACCTTCCTTAGAAAAAACCTGTCTTTCAAACCAAGACACTACTCTAACCATAAGTGTAACCCTAACCTTAAACCTAGGCAGAACCCTAAGCCTTTTCAGAGAACCACAGCCATCCGGGAGTAAGGCGGGTGCTAAGGAGAAAACTGTGGGAGGAGCAATGTTGGGGCAGTTTTGCGCCGGCATTAGCATGCCCTTTGTAGCTGCAGTGTCCCTGGAGCTGAGAGCTTTGTGGATTTCTCAACCCTCACCCTAAGTGTAACGCTAAGGCGAAGCACTACAGCCAGCCAGGGGTAAGGCTTGTGCCAAGGACAAAAGAGTGGAGGGAGCAATGCTGGGTCAGGATCAGTGGGCTTTGCAGTTTTCTCAACCCGAACCCTAAGCATAAGCCTAAACCATACTCTAACCCTAGGCAGAAACCTAAGCCTAGGCTGAGCACTAAAGCCAGCCAGGGGTAAGGCTGGTGCCAAGGAGAAAAATGTGGAAGGAGTAATCCTGGGGCAGTGCCACACTGGTGCTGGCATAGCCTTTGCAGCTGTAGTGTCGCTGGAGCTGTGGGCTTTGTGCTTTTCTCAAGCCTAACCCTAAACTCCTGATCAGAATTGTAACTGAGCACACTCTAGTGGTCCCTGTCATGCCATGAGCACTGTGCACACTGAAGTACAGGCAGACAGATGAAATGGCTCCATATATGCATCAATGCAATGTGACACAAAGCCTCAGCTGTGGGCAGCTCAGACAGAGTTTCGGAACCCTTGGCCTAGGGACGGAGGATATTGGATATTTGCAGTTTCTACTTTCTGTAGCTCACTGCTCTTTGAGATTATATAATGCTTTATAAAGTGGCTGGGGTAATTTACGGAGAAAAAATGCATGTCACTAGATTAATCAGTTTGAGATCACAATTTATCTCTAATGGCCTTTCTTTGACAAGAAGAAAACAAAAGAAAATTAAAGCTGATAGGGCTGTTCTAGTAATGTCAAAAGTTGGCATTGTTTATCACTCTTTAACTTAAAAGCAGTCCTTGTCAGAATGATGATAAAGGCATCACAGAAATTTTGCTTTTCATCTGTCTGACATATTCAAAAAACAAATCATTAGCTATGTATTTTTTTTCAAAAGTGAATATAAAACAAGCCCACTTGTCTACATTTTTTGTTCATCTTTGACAGAGTCAGTTACACCACTCCTCGGAGCACTCACTCACAACTGAAACTGCTCCCCTCTCCCAGTTATAACACTGACCCCGTTTAGAGAGCACATCTCAAGCAGAGGCACTGAAATCAGTAGCCTTTTCCAGGGTGTGAGCTGACATAATGGGCAGCTCTGCTTCCTCTGGGGAGCAAGCACTCTCTTTATCACTAGGACAAATGACCTGGAGGAGAGGTATCCAAGGCTAGACACTCTATTTCCTTATAAATGCCAGATCAGATCATAACACATTATTGTAACTCACTGTGTTAATGACTAGGCACTTCCATTTGCAGGGAAAGCATGAGGGCGCATCCAGCTGAATCCAAGCTCTGGCTGTCAGGGTACACTTTCCAAGAAGGAACACTATTTTTAAAACTTCCCTTTCCCTTCCAGCACACATCTTTGAAATTCATAGTTACAAACAGACCAAACCATCGCCAAATTAACAACAAAGTAACAAATATTATCAATAACAAGGCTTACCTTAAAGCACTAGTGACCTGCTAGAAGCAGCATAGATGACCGAACTTTCACATCAGGGGAGGGTGGTTTTCAGCTCTCAAGGGGCTCCTTCGAGATCCTTCACTTTGAATTTTTCTTTACTTTTTTATTCTTTGAATGCAGGTCCTTATTCCTTGTTGTGGGCAAATGCCAGCAGACAGTACATCCTGTCAAGACTCCACCTTGACTTCTATAATCTGAAAGTTGAAAAGGAAAAATAAATAAAACACAATTATTTTTCAGGCTTGAATTAATAAAAAAATATAGAAATAGAACTGTTCCATATTTTGGAGGAATAAAACAAATCACGCCCTACTATGGGATCAACTGAAGTTCAATTAAGAAAGAGAAAAAGTAGAGAAAGAAAATAAAGGTTAGATGACAGAATATGAAATAGACAAGAAAATAGTATCAAAAGCAAAGGATCAGAAACAATAAAAAGAGGGAAAATCCAGTAATAATGCATCTGTTAAGTTTAACATAAGTCTAGGGAAAAAAGTTAAATGCCCACAGTGAATGGAAAAGCTTCCTGAAGGAAAAAAAAAAACCCAACCAAACAACCAAAAACCAAGAAAACACCAAAGAAATAGGAAGAAACCTAGGAAATTAGAATGAGAACGCATGCAGAGGGAAGGAAAAATATAAAGGTATAAAACAAGGACATAGGCCTTCACATTGCTCTCCAATTCAACTGCCCTGCAGTTACAGAGAGCCATATCATGGAAGCCTAGATCAGAATTCTGCACCACATATTCAGTTTATGTCAGGCCATGAAATGTGTAACAAGTGTTTAAATAAACGAAATGCTTACTGCACCAAAAAAAAGTGTCTGAGGCAGAAAGCAAAATAGAACATGTATCACAGTGCCCCAACAAAGAGGTGTTTTAGGTTAAAATGCTCGGAAAATGTACCCCCATGCTTTACAGGAAAGTTAGGAAGCGTTTATTCCTGCTACCTTTGCTGGTAGTGAGCTGCCACCCAAAGATATATTAAAGCAGAGGATACTGGAGACTTCAATTCAATCTCCTTTGATAACACAAGCCTTAGGATGCATCTCTTCTCTCAGTGAAGGTATTCACAAATGTATATGTATTCCTTGGTGTCGTATTCAAACACATCCTTAGAGGTAGGAAATGTATTTTCAAATTAGGAGCATAAGTGCAAATGCTCATTTGCAGATGGGCTATATGTTCATGTCAGATGGGCTATATTCCTTTCCAGGTCTGAGAAATCTGTGAGAAATCCTTGAGCTCTTACTCCTACACTGTTTTCAGAAACTTAACTGAACTATTCTAAAAACAGTATTCAAATTAAAGTACTTGCTGCAACGAAAAGCTGCTGGCAACAGACCATGCAGAGTATGTCTCCTTCCTCTGCCAAGTATAGCAGGTTCCTGCTCACTGTGCTTTTATCTGTGTTTATCCTCTAAACTAAACTCCAAGTTGGCAGCACTTGGATGTCTGTGTCAGAAGGGTTAAGAAGTATAGTTTTATATATATAGATGCACCCAGACATATACATAAATACATATAGATGTATATATATATAGATGGGCTTCTTGGTTCCACAAAGAAAACTTGGGTTTAGGCAAAAACATGTTTCCCTTTCTATACAATATCAACCATTGCCTGGTTTTGAGCAACATAGTTACTCTTCCCCAGAGTCATCGGGAAATGGATTCAGTAACAACATCTGAAGAGTACAGAATATAGATCAGTCCTCGTTAAGTTTATATTTGATATTAGTGTCACGTTAGAGAAAATGCGCAAGCCTAAACTCTCCAGACAGTGGATTGCCATTATTAGCTTTTCCCCAAGCAACTCCCTGACACCTGTTTTCAGTACCTTCAACTACCGTAAAGAGTGAGACAGAAGCACATGGGTCAGAGTAGAAGCATATCTACAGGCTGGGTCCTTCATCCCTAAAAACCCCAACCAACCTATTCTTATTCTTACTCCCCTCAGTCTTGGTAAATTAACAGTTTTGCTCATTTTGAAGGGTCTTGTTTCATTCTAAATTTCTACATCTCTCGTGCTTTCCTTTTTACCTCTGTATAATGATTATCATTTACCATCTTACAGCAGCATGTTACATTTGATGAAGCATGCATAACATCTGCCATCTATATGGGTACTAATATTTTGCAGTGATTTCTTAGCTTAAAATTTTTATTACAGTCTTTTTTAAAGATGATTTTTTAAAGAGGTAGTGCAAGTGCCTGGTTTTAATTTCAGAAACATTCCTGTTGATAGCATTTACTAGAAATATAATAATTAGCTAAATAAAAAATACAGTTTTTAAACCAGGATTTTTTTTCAAGCAAAAACCTCCCAAATTGCTACACTTGTTATATTTTAAATATCTGTTAATCAGCCAGTCTTTTTTAAAAAAAAAGTCTTGACTTTCTGGAAGGGATATATGTACAGGGCAGCTGTGATAAATAGGTAAATGCTGGAATTTCTAATTCCAGGAATGATTTGCTGATGCAAACTGAGTATAAATGTATTGCAATCACATTTTTCCTCCTGATTCTGTACATGTTTAGTAGTGTGCAAAACTTCATACTGGCAATTTGCACATACACACACATTACCCAGACTGAATCATGGCAGAAAATTAGACTTTCAAAGTTTCCTTTTCAGCAGTAACAGAGAGTGCCCTGCATTACATAGGCTGGAGACCCATGACACTCAGCTGTATGTAAAAAAGAGAGTTTCTCAACTAATGAAACCATCTATCTTTTGTTCAGTCCACTGGACGACATAAAGGTGATCCTTTGAATTAAACTTACATAAAGCAGGAGTCACGGTGGCTAAGCTGAGTGAGGCTAAGCATCCACATGAACCTATAGAAATCCATGTTTCACAGCTGTGGACAAAGATAATGGCATGCAAGGAATGCTGTTCCAGAAAATGATGTAGCCTTTCATCCTTAATAACCAAATAAAAAATGGGAAGTCAGTACTTGGGAGCTCCTCCAGCAAGAAGATCTCCAGGAAACAAGGTTCCCCACAGACTCTTCCTTGATCTTAAAGCTTAACGTGAAACATTTATATGCACGTAGCACCTGGCCACAAGATGTGGGCAGGCACTTTTATCACACTGGCTGTATTTCTTTCTTAAATAATAGATTTCCCTTTTTTTTTTTCTTTTTTCCCCCCTCTCATAGAAATGGAATACATCCTCAGTAATGTTTCTGTATTTTTTTTTTTTTAACATTTGAAGAACCAGGTAATCTTGAAAAACTCAACATCACCAAACTTTAAAAACTACTAATACCCCTCAAAACTGTCTGGTGCTGAATTTCATCTAAGTTTTCAAAAGCAAAACTATCCAGTCAAAATAAGTTAAGCATTAATTAGATTAAGAATTTAAGCATTAATTAGATTAATTGAATGCTTATCTCCCACACACATTTCTTTGACATCCAAGCACATGGATAAACTGTGCACAGACTGAGCCCAACTGAAACTTCACGAGTCACTTGAATGCGCAGTATTTTCCCAAAGGCACTCTCCAAAGGAGTAAAGAACAGCAGCCTGTGAACCTTAAGCTGCTGCTCCAAAACTCGTGCCAGCTTTGCAATGATTGACTTACACATGTTTTAAGCAAGAGTTAAAATTTCAAACCTGTAAAACATAATATATGTCTCTACCTAATGCAGCTGTATCTTTGTTCACTTCAAACTGCTCTTGTTTCTTTCTACATCCAACATAGTGTGCAATCAGCTATAGGTGCAAACCTCTATGATAACAACATAAAGCAACATCCATGCTTCCACTGAAGCAAACAGGAAAACACACAATCAAAGGATGTGTAGTTCAGTGCAATGTTTATCTCCGATTACATGAAAAATTCAAAATTTTCTTAAGCAAGAAATCTCAGACTCTGTTATCCATTAAGACCACCATCTGTTGAGTGCACAGGCAGAGAAAATAAAGCCATTTTTGTTTGTGCGAAACAACTCTTCAAATTTTTCTCAAGTAAAAAGGTTTGATTTTACTACACCTTTGTCAATGTCCTGCATTTTGTCTAAAAGCAAACCAGAAAAACACAAAAATAAACAAACCCAAACCCAGAATATTCAAATGTGAAAATTAGGGCATCTGGTCATTTGAGTTCCCGCCTGTGACCCCATTGCTTCTATGACACAAAGAGATTTTTCCATGGTTTAAATGTGAGAGAAAATACATTTCGAGAAATACTGTGAAAGAAGTTTTCACCCTAGTTACTTTTGTGGTCTAGGACATGCAGAGTTTTGACAAGAAATTTTAGCCTTAAACAGCCCCTTGTAAACTGCATCTCAACTTTTTTCCCGTTTGCAATATTCTCAGGGACTTCAGAAATAAACATTAGAGAGATCACAACTCAGCTGGAGGAAAACCAGCTGTAGAGTCTGCACACAACTCAGGCAGTAACAAATGCAGTTAGATCAGAAAACGTGAATGAGGAAATACTGGAAAATTTCGCCATCATTTTCACTTCTCACTACGTCAGCAATCTTTGCTGCAAAGCCTGATTTCGATTTGCATCTTGTCAGGTTAGGGTTTGAAACGAGGAAAAAGCAGCAACTCTTTTCCTCTGCAAGCCCTAAAAGCATTTGGCGCCAGTAAAGTTATTTTAACAGCACTCATTTCTCCCGATGATTTTTCTAGATTTGCATATTTGTGGGAGAATAATAAACATTCTTCTTTTCTGCCTTCCCCCACATAAGGTGCATTGTTTCCAGTACACATTTTGGAACCTGAGGCATGGAAAATTCTCTGCACAAGCACAAGCCCTGGGTTACATGGTCCTCCGTGTGAAGTGCTGCTGTGCTCCTTAAGCTAGTGTGTGGAGAAATGTAGATTCTCTGAATTGAGATTCAAAAAAGCAGCCCAGCACATTGAGCCGGAACCCCATTGCATTTTGTGGCAAATAAAGGGAAGTGAGCCTAGTCCCAGCCCAAAGTGTTGGAGCTTGGCAACTAGAGCATTCTTCTGGGACAAAGGACACATTTAGTCAGACACATTTAGTCACATTTAGTACACCCCAGCTTTCCTGGGCAAATATCACAACCACTGAGCAGCTGAAGCAGCGTTTTCTACCCTCTCTCATGTATTTTGCAGAGTGCATTCTAAGAACAGCAGAAGGCAGAGCACAGGAGCTGGGATGGGGAGCAGGGAAACCCCAACTTCATGTATAGTGAGAATCCTTTGGGATGCTGCAAAGATACAAAATTTGGACAAAGGCAGCCCAAAGGGGAGGCACCTCTGTGAACAGTGAGTCCCTGATGAGAAATTACACTTGCAACCATCACTGCTGAAGTTAGCTTATTTGGCTTGCTAAACGCACTTATGAATATAGTTACTTTGCATGAGGCTGTTTCCTGCCCTCATTAAGGCCTTAGAGAAGTTAATTGCAAAGTCCTGTCCCAGCACATTTACATGAGTCCAAAGGCTAGGTTTTGGTGGATCCTTTACAGGTGGAGACAACAAAGATTGCTCCATAGCAGTATAACTTCCTCAAAGGGAACCAAAAAGGAGCTGACAATCATATCCAGCCTTTGCACTGATCAGTCTGTTAACTATGAGACACTGCGAGAGAAAGGCCAGGCTCACAGCTAAGCTCAGTCTAAATCTTAGTACTAACTCAGCTTGCTCTGTGACACTGGGCAAATTGCCCACCAATCCCTGTTATCCAGCTATGAAGTAGGAATTCAGGGTGCATCCATATTTCCTCACCACCTGCCAGATCTATTTTCATTGCAAACAATGGGCAGCAAACATCTTCTATTATTCATAGGCTGAGGCCAGGCGGGGCTAGAACACCTTCTCATCTGCCCTTCTGCACACCCGGGGCTGTCATGTGGGTATGCAATACTCAGGGGGCAGCTGATCACAAATGGGGTCTCCAGGTGCTCTTTCAAGAGAGAAATCATAGTATTAACTCAAACAGAGTCATCACCTTCCTCTATCCATCTAAAGCGCTATTAGGCCCTATTTAGAATTTGGATGCAAATTTTACTGTTCTTACAAAGACAGCAAACTTCTGTGTGGTTCTCCTTTATTTGAAAGTTGTTTCAGAAGAGGATTTTTCGAAATGAAAGTTTCTGAAAAAGTTCATAAATGTAAGGGTATTTCAAAGACAAAAATACTTGATCACCCCACACCCTGAACTGATAATGGTGTGTACTAATGCACTCAGGACTCACGCAATTTTTCTAAATTAAGCATGATACAGCTTTAAGAGAACATAAATTCTGGAAATCAGTTAGACTGTCTGGGCATGATGTATAAAACCTTACAAATCAGACCTCTTTAAATTGACTTACCCCACTCATCAATGTCTTAATATTATAAGGCTATTCCAAGTAAAATAACCATATTCTCAATGTTGATATAAGTTGACAAAAAATGAATAACTTAAGTTTAACGAAATCACAATCCTTAACTTTCATGTGTTTTCAAGGAATGTCCTCAGTGGCATTATTTGCTTTCTGTAGGTTTATAATGGAGTATTTAAATGACACTCAATTCTACTTAGGAGGATCTAAGAAAATTCAGCTTAATGAAAATAAAAGTTTGCTCCTCACTTCTGCTTATATAAAAAAAGAAAACTACTTAAAGTATTAGCAGAATTTTCATGTTTTACATTTTGATGAACTGGGAGAAAATAGAAGAAAACAGTGCAAAAAAACCCATGCAACAAGAAATGTGACAGAAAGCATCATATACATGCTATGACATCACCTATTTAATCTGTTCATGATTGTATTACACACTGCCATCATGTCAGCTCTAAGTAAAACACCACCCTATTGGCAAAGGCAGTGATTCACACTGTTTCTCAGACAAGCCTGTGTGTTTATCCTCAGGCTTTCCAATCCTTGTTTAAGGAACTATGATCATCTCAGTGTCAAAATCCAATTTATCAGCTCCAATACATATGAAGGGAGTAAAATATAAAGGCTTGCAGCATGCAGGAGTAAAACAAGGTGATCTGACCATCCGCTCTGGACTTACTGTGACACCTAGTGCTGAAGAGAAGGAGCTGGAAGATGTGCTGTCCCCCTTCTGTCTCCTTTCAACGTGACCAAGCTGATTTAACTGCAAAATTTGAGACAGAATCTAAGACAGTCCTCAACTATGCTCCCTTCTCACTTAAACAGCTGTGAAGGTATCTTCTGTGAGAGCTGCTTTTAGGAAGGAATACACTGAACAGTGGAAGTAAAGTTTCACCAATCTGAAGATAAAACTACTTAATTTAAACACAGGCAGGATAATAACTTGGCTTGCAGGGAAAGCCATAATAGGAAAATACCCTATGGTCCAAGACTCAGAATGGACCCTGTTATGCAGGATGGGGTGAGAGAAACTGACACTGGAGCTGGAGGAAATGAAATGAAAATGGTAAGCAGAGTGCCACTATGGGGTAAGAGCCTGACATCAGGAGTAAACAGGAAGGAACCAGGAAACTTGAAGGTTTGGGAAGGATATTGGCTGATCTAATACAGTACTAGAGAGAGCTGGGCTTGGAAGACAGCAAACCAGAGAGAGCTGAACCAAATGTGGGCCAGGAAACTGGAGAGAGGACTGAGGTACCTACAAATGATTAAGAGAAATGACATGAAGGACTCAGGGAAGAATACTGGGACAAAATACAGTGGCAGGGAGGAAGATGAGATGGAAGGGCTGAAAGAGGGAAAGGAAGGGTAGTCAGACAAGGACAGAAAGCTTTATCCTTTGAGGATCCAGTCAACCAGCCAAGACTTCCTACCCAGTGACTTGGATGGAATGGGAAAATCTACCCACTCCTGGCAAGAGGTTAGGGAATCTACAGGATGCACACCCTTTCTTCATTTCTACTGACAGACAGTATAAAAAATAACTCCCTGCGCCTGCTGTCAGCGGCACTGTTAGCTCAAGTAGCAGACGGCTGTCAGAGGCATCCAGAGATTGCCATCTTGCTGATGACCCCTGTGGGAGGTGTTTTGGTTCCACAAAATCCAGCTCAGTGCTTTCACTCTGCTTTTCTAAAAACCTAGGGAATTACATGAAGTATTAAAAACAATATTATGCTTGCAAGTAAAGAGAGTATTAAGATAAGCAGTATCAAGATTAAAAATGCCTGTTCTTTTTTAATATGCTCTCTCCCTGTGGTGCACATTGCTCTACAGTGATAACAAATGCTACTGTCCTAATTACTATCCTTAAAATTTTGTCTTGTTTATTTTTCTGTTGTTTTTGCTGTTGTCATTCGTTTAATTTAAATAATTTAAATAATGCAGAAGATGGGTGGCAAATCAGATCAGTACAGAAAAAACCAAAAAAGTATGTTCTTAGGGTCAAAACAGTTGAATGCTGCCTAAAAAATGAGATTCTTTATCTGCTTCTGTACATAAGACACGTCAGGACTAAGCAGAAAGCGTAACTAACCTGACAACCACAAATTCTCTAAGTTCTTACACATCCCGTGTGAAACATCTGGCCAGGTTTGCTGAGTACTCACTCACAGTTTCAGCCAAAGTTTAGTATTATAGTGGTTTTCTGAATGCCTGATACAGTATAAAAATGCAGGGTGCTTTGAAAAGCTTTTTCAAGACGTCTCACTATGACCACCAGAATTAATAAGTGTTTGACAATTTTAAACTCTGTCTCACAGCACTGTCCATGTTGTCCAGTAACACTGCTTGATTTTGTATGGATTTCGTGAACTACTACAAAAGTGTCCACAAGAAATTACTAATTCAGTCATCATCACAGATTATGAGTATCATATCTCATCTTTTTCAATGAAGATAAAACAAAGCATTAAATGCTGGTGAAGCAAATACCATCCCTGCTGAAGATGAAAACACACTGATATGGCAAAAATAAACAGTGTGTTTTTCTCCACAGACACTTTATTTCTGTTTCTGTAGAAAGGAGAAAACACAGGATGCATGGACAATGTTAAATTCAACATCTGTCCTTGATTTTTCAGCTTTAATAATGCTTTGTTAATCCAGATTTTTTAATGCAATATGCTATAAACACATCTCCATAGTTTTCAGGATTTATAGGAGAGACAATGTCTCAAAATTTGAATCAAAGTGCAACCCATTTTTCCTGCTTCTGGCAGGGGGTTTGGATTAGGTAATCTTTAAAAATCCCTCCCAGCCCAAACAATTCTATGATTCTGTACCAGTTTGGGAACTGTAACCTGACTTGTTACTTTAGAACAAATGGCAGCATAATGTTCTGTCAAAGATAAACTTAATTACATGATATTGACCAGTTTTCTGGCATTGAGACAATCATAACTCATTGCAGTAAGAACAGAATCAAGCAAGTCCACTATTTCCATTTGCATTTTTCAGGCATAGTGAACCCAGCTAAGGACGTGGATTTTAGATGTCTTATCCATAGGCAGGAGCACTCCCAAACCATTACAATTCTAGATAAAACCAACAAAAATTGCACTTCTGGGAAACCTACCCCATGCACAGGTGCTTGTGTCAGACACGCCTGGAGCCTGTGGGGGAACTTTGTTCCTCAGGTGTGCTTTGTGGCCAGCAGGACCAGGGCCGCCATCATCCCTGGTACTTGGAACAGGTGAGGCTGCACCTCAAACCCTCTGCTCAGTTCTGGCTCCTCTCTGTCACTATAAGAAAGACATTGAGGTGCTGGAGTGAGTCCAGAGAATGGCAACGGAGATGGTGAAGGGTCCGAAGAGCAAATCCTGTGAAGAGTGGCTGAGGGAGCTGGGGAAAAGGAGGCTCGGGAGACCTTATTGCTCTCTACAAATCCCTGAAAGGACGCTGTCGCCGGGAGGCAGTCCGTCTCTTCTCCAGGATAACAAGCAACAAGACGAGAAAATGGCGTCAAGATGCACCAGGGGAAGTTTAAGTTTAGATATTTGGAAAAATTTTTTCACTAAAGGGGTGGCCAGGCATTGGGACAGGCTGCCCAGGGAAGGGTTTTGGTCACCACCACGGAGGTATTTAAAAGACGTGTAGATGCGGCACGTGGGGTTTAGTGACAGACCTGGGTGTGCCGGGTGAAGCGCTGGACTCGGTGGTCTAACAGGTCCTTTCCCAGCCCCGAAGACCCTGTGGTTCCACGGAACACCGCGCTCCCTGAAAACCCGCCGTGAGGGCGCCCAAAGCCCGGCGAAGTGCAACGGCGACATCTAGCGGCGCCACGGGGCGCCTCACACGCCGGGCCCGCCACGGGAAGCGGGAGAGGGAGATCCCTCATCACCCCACGGAGATATGTGTCCCCACGGAGATCCCTCATCACCCCACGGAGATCTGTGTCCCCACGGAGATCCCTCATCACCCCACGGAGATCTCTCACCCCAGGGAGATCTGTGTCCCCAGAGAGAGCACTGTACCTCACAGATAGGCGCAGACACCACGTGTGTCACAGTCACAGAATGGGCCGCAGGGTCAGAAAGACCTTTAAAGGCCATCCAGTCCAACCCCCTGCAATGAGCAAGGACATTTTCAATTACATCAGGTTGCCCCATGCCAACTGGCTTTGAATGTTTCCACGGATGGGGCATCTACCACCTCTCAGGGCAACAGGTTCCAGAGTTTCATCACCCTTTCTCCTTATATCTAGTCTAAATCGACCTTCCTTTAATTTGGAACTACTGTCCCCTGTTCTACCCCAAAGGACCCTGCTAAACAGTTCATCCCCAGCTCTCCTGTAGCCCCTTTAGGTATTGCAGGGGCTATAAGGTCTCTCTGGAGCCTTCTTCAGGCTGAACACCCCCAGCTCTCTCAGCCTGTCTTCATAGGAGAGGTGGTCCAGTCCTCTTATCTTCATAGCTCCTCCACACCCATTCTGAAAAGTCCATGTCTTTCCTGTGCTGGCGACCCCAGAGTTGGATGCAGCACTGCAGTTGGGATCTCACCAGAGCAGAGGGGTGGAATCACATCCCTTGACCTGCTGGTCATGCTGCTTTTCAGTTTTTTGGGGTGGATTTTTGCATTATGTTACAATTGGTAAATGCATGTTCCTGAGTCATGCCCAGCTTCTCATCCACGAGCACCCCCAAGTCCTTCCCAGCAGGGCTGCTCTCAATCCCTTCACGTCCCAGCCTGTATTAATACCAGGAGTTGTCCCAACCCATGTGCAGCAGCTTGCACTTGACCTTGTTGAACCTCACAAGGTTCCCATAGGTTCTCTTCTTGAGCTTGTCCAGGTCCCTCTGGATAAGATCACATCCCTCAGGCTTTATCAAAGCATCCTCTCTTTTGTCCATAGATGCCAATTTAATATGACAAACTCTTAAAAGGCTCCAGTCAGGATACATGTTTAGTTGCTTTTTCAGAAAAAACAAAAAAGGAAATCCCTAACATCACAACACCTCACATGAGGGATAATAAATAAATAAATAAATATCAAGAACCACTTATTGAAGAGACTATCAGGTATTTTCTGGACATGCTGGCAAAATATATCTTTCCACCATTCTATGTCAAAAAGCTGAATCATTTTTGCTGTTTCTGGAAAGCTTCACTGAGCCTAATAGTGACATTTACTTGGAAAACAAGCCATGGAAATGCCAAGGCCAAATGGTTTAAAGTTGGCATGTCATAATCAGTTGAAACAAGAGCTTTACAAATGGGAGGGCTGAGCAAACAAGGCAAAATGTGGTCACTTTTTATTCTAGTCCAGAACTTATACAGGCTACTCAAGGAGATCAAACTAAACATGAACTACTTTGCAGCCCAGGTGTTTTGTTAGATCCAACCCAAAATTTCTAAAAAGAAATGAAATTTCAGTTCCTGGAACTGTCCTTGAAAAATAGGAAATGTTAAGTATATGACAAAAACCTTCTGAGGATTCATCCAATATAATGACTCCATTAGTACATGGGAACAAGTCCTCTGGAAGTGTTACACAGGAAGTTTCTTTAGCCAAAACCAAACCTTTGTGAGCCCTGTGTTTATTAGTCATGCCTACAGTCAGTGAGGCTTCTGCTTCTTTTTGGTTTTGTACCAGAACAAAGGTTAGGAAGCTTATCCTATCACAGGCTTTCATAAAAGGCAAATAGAGCTGTGATGGTTTAAGTCCTAGCCACATATCTCTGCCAGGCCCAGCTTGCATCTTTCCAAACCTACTACTCCCAAACCTGATGCACAAGAAGGGGATACACAATTTTTCATTACTGTTCAAACCTAAAATGCTTCACATTGCCACAGCTGAGACTCCAAGCACTTCTGTGACTCAGCCTAGAGGCAGAAAACTCCAGCAGAGATGCAGCTGAGATGCAGAGTAAGGAGACAGTTTAAGGTACCATCAAGATTCATCAGAAGTTTTCTGTTAAATTCCCAAACCAAAAAACTCAATAACATTTTTACAGACATCCCCCTGATTTGCTGTGTCCTAGAACATGGCAAGGAGGGAGATTAGGCTTAGCATATACCACAGCAAGCAGTTGTTTTCTGGCTACACAACTACTTTTCTTAAAAAGAGTACACGCATCCTTAATGTACTAACAACAACTCCTGCACTCAAGGAAGACCAGATGAAGGATTTTCAAATACTTGCTGGGTTCCCCCAGCTGAAATGACTCCTGCTTGATTCAAGTAGCAGATTTCTTATACACAGTATGCAGGGAAGCTTCTTACAAACACGTCACACATCTGTGCAGATGTGAAGACAAAAGCTATGAAAAGCACACATGAAAACCAGAAATGACCATAACAGTGAAACCTTTCCTTTTCCTCCTAAAAACTATTAACAACACTACAGCACATGCTGGGTAGCAGCAGTTTGCCCACGTGCCAGAAGAAAGCAAATAAAATAAAACTTTAAAAAAAAAATTAAAAATGTCCAAAGAATTACACAAGCCAAGCCCTTTGAGAGAAAAAGCAGCCCTCTGAATAACCAAACACTGGGTCCTGGCATTAGTTTTAGAGCTGTTATTCTTCTCCTATATGACTGCAGCAGCTCTGAATGTCTATTTACCCTTCCAAGGTCCATGGAGGAATCTATTTATAGTTGTGGGATACCAGTGCTAGTGCATCACGACATTGGCCTCTGTTACTGGAAGTGATCCTGGCGGATTTACAGTCAACAGAATGACTGACTGACACATCCTATCAGAACAAGAAGTACAGTTCTAGAGAGGAAGTACCAAAAAGAAAAGAGAAGTCTTAAGATGCATGGAAAGATACACAAAACAAAACAAAAAAATGGAAAAGTCTGCTTTTGAATTCAGTTGCCCTCATTTACAGACAAGTAAAGGGAGCAAAGAGCAAGGCAAAACATCATTTCTGTTACATGAGCTCTTGGATGGTCTTATCAAGATAACAAAGGTCAGAATTCATTATAGGTGAAAAGCATCCATAACTACCAAAAAAGCCAAGGTTACCAGACTGGATGTGCACTTTAAAAATCCTTGTCCACCTTACTCAGACTGTGCATCACCAAAAAACCACTAGAATAAAACTTCTAAAACTGATATTTCTGGAAGAGAGTTATTCTCCTCTGCAACCCATCAGAAGAGTGTCTTCACCGAACCAGAAAAAAAAGCCCTACTGAGATATCAGCTGACACATTTTTGCATCTTCCACCACTTTCTCTTTTCCATTCCCTTGAGTGCTATATCAGTCAACACTTCACAACATCCACATTCCCTTATCAACAACCAGACATTAGTGTTCATGGCACTCCCTTGCCAATGGATAGGCAAGTTTGACACATGACTTATTTATTTTGGAGATTTGAGAAACTGTGATTCTTGGCTCTCGGCATTTCTAAGTTTGGGAACAGCTTTATTTATCACCAGCTCTGAATTAAGGCTGTAAAACTGCTATGAAAACATGGAAATAGTCCCTTAAAGGAGAGCTGTGCAACACTGCAAGTGAAATAGTTAAGTACAATGTCTGGTTATTAATAAAAGCAACTAAGCTGCTTGCTAAGGGGTAAAGCCACAGCAGTACTGATATCACTGGAGTGTTTGCCATGCTCTGGGATAACAGGATTCTATTTATATGCACTGGTGGGCAGACTTGGGATTCTGTGCTAAGCACAGGTGAGGATCAGTAAAAACACAGAGCCATGAGCTGACCTCCCCCTTTGAAATTACATTCTCAAGTTACACAAATAAACCACTTTCAAGGTGCTTTTCCTAGAGTTTAAGGGTAATCCACAGCGTTCCCACAGCTGTAAATGCTTCTGGTGTCCAAACATCACTTGGTGGGAAAGCTGCTTTGCACAGTGTCAGCAGGAAACTCCCATTAGGGTTTCCAAAGGGCATCCCCACATCACAGTCACTGCATGGAGAAAGTGTATGGCACTGCCTGCTAACTCATCTCAGTACAGTTCATCTATAGCACTTGGAACTGTGTATTTCAGAGGAAGCTACTATTTCATGTAGTAGCAATGAGTGATTTACTTTAGCAGGGGTCATTGTTCCGTGACAAAGGAGTCTGTTGCTTGGGCAGGACAGAGTATTGCTATAAATATCAGCTTCTTACAGTTATTTCTCTTCTTGGTAGTGGTTGATATCTGGAGTGTCACATCAAAAAACAAATGTGGTAACTGTGCCCCATACTGTAAAATCATACTGTAAAAACAACAGCTATCCTTGGATCCTTTTTTCTAAGGCAAAGTCTGTCTACAGTAGAAGATATATATCTGTGAAGATCATATTGCAGGAGTCAACAACAGTCTGGAAAGTGCTTTGCCTCAGTTTGAATATGACATGTTCATAAAAGAATCATTTCTCTGAGGAAATCCAAAACAACTGGTAAGGTCAATGAAGGCAGCCCTAAAGATGGTGCTGGTGCTTTTTGCAGCCATGATATTTAGGATATATGGTACCATTAGATATAGGAGAATCAGGGCTTTTCAGGCTAAAGAGGAAAACTTGAAGCTTCAGTAAATGAGTACATTTGATACATTTAATCATAGGGGATGAGTTGCATCTTCTGTTCTGACAGAGTTACTTTGGGTTTGTTTGGGTCCTTCTATCTTCTTGTCCTGTGGTTCAAGCTGTGAAATTTGCATCAATAATAAGAAAACTCTTGCCTCAATGTCTCCTTCCCCCAGGTGAAAGGGATACCCACTACCTTGGATAGGGGCTGCACCTTTGTTTCCCTGATGGGTTTTGATCAGATGTGCACTTGGCCTAGAAGGTGCAACTGCAGCAGATGCACATCCACTTTGTCAGAAGATCAGTCAGAAAACATCTACCTCATTTCTTCATTGATTCTGCCTTCCAAGAACGATTAGCAAGGGGGTGTTTTCAAACAGGTATGGAAAGACTAACATCAGGAGGAGTTTTATAAGCACTGAATGTTTCAGGACATAGCAGTAGGATTCAGAGAGCTGATGCTGTCCTAGAGGATCAGTACCCTGCTGTGATGAATCTTTACAGTCAGGTTTTGGGCCAGGTTGTGGGGGTTCGGAGTGTAGCCACATCTGATGGCTTTGGTTGGCATGGGGCCTTGGGAGAGATGGGCCTGTCGAATCTGGCAGTGGTCAAAACAAAGAGCAGGAGGTGAGACAAAAAGTAGGATAGTTAACAGGAGATTAGGTGAGGATATTGTACCCTGTTGGAGGCCATTGGAGGCGCAAAAGGTGTAACCCTAGAAGGTGAAATTTGTAGCTGCTGAACAGCTAGTTTGGAACAGTATATAAGATGTGCTTTGTACAATAAAAGTGGCTTTGCATGTACCCAGCAAAGCCTCCGTACCAATCACCAACACCAGGTACTTGCTTCCTTAGGCATCAAAGACACCACTTCTCAGGCCACATACTGGACAGTTACTGAGCATTAAAGAGTTCCCTTAGGACTGCCCTGCCCAGCACCACATGCTTCTTCCACATGCAGAGCCCATACAGGGAGGCAATGTCCCCATTTGTGTTTAACCTACACAGACACCACAGGCCAGACAGAATCCCTTTGTCAGCACCACTCTCAGCTCAGGGACTGAGCTACTGAGCTCCACAGATCCCCCAATTCCCAATGGGTGCAGCTCCCCAGCACACTTGTCTGGAGCAGAAAGACCATTAAGTGAAAAATCATAAAGCCTTTCTGAAGGCTCTCCTCTTTGCCCAGCTCCAAGCCTCATTTCCCAGCCTCTGTAAGACCCATGACAGCCCATCAGTGCTCTGCAGGTGCCATAACTTTAGCCAAAAAGCCAATTGTCCTCTGAGCTTCTAAAAACCCTGAAACCTTCAGTGACAGACTCCTCCCTCTACCCTGTGTGTATTACCAGCTGTGAGAACTGCTTCACCTCTTTTTCCATACAAATATCTTACTGATTTCTTCTTAGTGTAAGCTACTGTGCCATCATTTAGTTGATGATTTACCACCTTCATGTCATTCATAGATGATGCAGCAGAATCCAGAAAGACCAGGCACTTATTGAAAGGAAGGCATTGGGAACGATATTGAACAGCACACAGGGACATTACAATGCTTGTTGTCCTTGAAGGCAGCACACTCTGCACTTTCCTAAACCTACACTGCTCTGGAGGCTGACAATCACCCATTTCTGTACATGATTAAAATACAGGGCTCTTTGTGGGATAGCCTCAAGGTGCTCTCTGTTCCAGTCATATTCCTCACCCAAGCTTCTTACTCCCAGTCCAACCCATGCTAGAGCAGAGCCTAACCAAACAACCTTAAAGGTGATGTTTTGAATGTTTTCACAGGCACCTGTCTGTCCTGGCAAAAAAACTTCTAAGTACTTGTTGATTTTCTTTCATCCAGTTCAATAAGGCCCAGCTTACAGGGATTATTTTTGCTTTGTTTTTGTCTTTTTTATTTCAGACTGCCCACAGTTTAGCTAAATCTTGACTAAACTAATGATGTAATCAATCATAACTAAATAGATAAATTTTAAATACCACTGCTACTGGTAACTGATATGGTGCTTTTCTGTTTATGAAGAAACAAGCCAGATTGTCAGTATCAACTCAGTTTCTGAGGAGTCGCAGCAGCATATTTTTCCCAAAGTGACCCAGAGAACACACAAAACATCTGTCCTCAACAGTTTTAAACTCTCCTTTGGCATTAGCTTGGCTTACTCTCCATATTATTCTTTTTTTAACTCAGAACAACTTTTTCCAGTCATCCAGAGGAATCTCCAGTAAAAACAGACAAGTCATGAGTTGATGTTCTTGATATTTTTAAGGTTAAATAAGCATTTTTATTTTGAGTAAATCAACAAAAGTTTCTACAGATTGCAGTGGAAACTACTGATTGAACTGAAACTTTGTCTCACAGGCTTTATGAGGCTGTATACGCCTCTCTGTGAAGACGAAAGGCATAAGATTTAATATCTTTAAATTACAAAAATAGTTTAATTCTAGCTATATTTCCAGTACTACTGCCTTCTGCATCACAGTTTATCCTAGGATTTACACCCTCATGCAAAAAGATCCCGTACTTTCACAGCTATACACGAGAGAGAAAGTTTTAAAACATCCACATGGGAACAGACCCAGTGCCAGTGAACAGGGACACTGCCAAGGAAGGGCTCAAGTATGGAAAGGGAATGGCCAGCAGTGGCTCAATGGCTTACCATGTGGACAAGGGAATTGAATCCACAGCAAGAATTCCTTCCCCAGCTGGCCTGACCTGCTATTGAAATGACACAGGTCTAATGTCTACAGCAAGACCTAATTTTTTACTCCACTGTTCCTTCTCCCAGCTGCCTAATCAATTAAGGCCCCAGAAAATATATTTTCAAAAAATAATTTTACTTGAACAATGAAAGACTTGCACTGGGCTGCTATTTCTGACTTCTGTTGGTCTTAAGTCAGCTCCAAATACCCGAGAGAAGTCTGAAGGAAGAATTCCTGGAAATGAAAAGATTAATTTCTCCCAATGAGCCTGAAAATTTAAGAAGAAAGAAAGGGTAGTCTAAAGAAAAATACCACTTCTTTCACTATTCTTCCCACAATTAGGAGGAACTTAACAGCTGCAACCATCTATCATTTAGTAAAAAAATGCCCTTTTGAAGGCAAATTTTTTTTTAAAAAACTGTTGCTTAATCCCTCTCCAATAAATTCTCAGAGATCGTGTTTTAATTTGGACCATGGATTTCATGTGTTGTACAGATTAACTGTAAGCAAGGAATTTTTCTTCCCCTTGCCAGTAATATTGTCAATGAACACACTGGATTTCCAGTGTGTAATAATTCCAGATATATTTTATGCCTTCTTTTTGGACTAGTGTTTTTATATGTGGCAGTGGAATGTTTCTGCACAAGTAAGTCTTTGGTAAGTGATCTGATAAACTCATTTCATCCATCCTACCAAGATAAGCCTAATGAAGGAGATTAAATTAATTTGTTTATCCTAATAAACCGGAACTTGGATGACAGGACATAACTTCTAGTAAGTTCTAGGAACTGAGATGAACTGTGTTTGCTAAAGGAATAGGGTGGCACAAGGACAGAGACAAGTTATCCAAAAAAAGATGCAAAACTGGAAATTATATATTAAAAAAAAAAAAAAGTTAGTAGTAATGAAAACAATGACGAATTGAAGTGAAAATCCCTAACCAGCTTAAGGGAAAAGCCTGGGTGGGATAATGGAACAAAGCAATGGAAGCACATGAATACATGCAAGCCAGGGAAGGTTAAGATCATTTTCTGTGGATATTTTTCAATTCTCCAAAAGGAGAATGAAGGCAGGACAAAGCAGCCAGGATCAAGTGACAGCTCAAGGACTGGTGTCAAAAGGTAAGCTCGGGGATGCTCCACAACTGGAAATAGCTTATGAAAAGAAGGAACTATCTTTGAAGGACAGCCTTTGTCTGGATCCCTTTAAAAATACCCAAACCACCTTGTTGGATCAAATCTAGCACAAGCAGTGAGAGAAGAAATTGACAAGAGAAATAAATCATATAAATAACAGAGCCTCTGACTGTCTAGTCCTGTTCTACAGGACTGGAGTAAAAGTGACCACTTACCATCCAACACCTTTTTCAAGCTACAAGAATCTGTCAAGTTACCTTGGTGTTCTGTCCCTGAGCCACTTTCAGTTTATGGAAATAAACTTGTTGGAGTTTGGCTTCCAGTGCATTACACAGTGTTCCAATAGTGGCTGAACTAGCACCAAACACAGTAATGTTTATCACTTTGTTCTTACAAGAATTTCTACTGCTTATTATACACATTTGTTCTCAGTCCTCCTGGAACCTCAGCAAAGCTGAGTGAGGAAGGCCTGGAGTGCACGATATATAAAATTACTGCTTCTGAGGAGAAATCTCACACAGAAATTCAGCCAACAATCTTAGTTCCTAAATAATGTTTTGTCGTATGAAATATCTTTTGGTTGCACAGACCAAGGCAATCCCAATCATATCCTGATCCCATTTCTGGATCCATTTCCATCTGTTTCCTTATATATTCCCATTCTTCTGCTTGTTATCTTTTAGGTGCTTTTAAATATTAAATAGCTGAGGAACAAGAATAAGCTCCTACAGGGCCCCCTAGAAAGACTCCTGATTGATGAGTGCTTTTTCTCTACAAAGAAGAGAGGGAGGTGTATTCAGAGAAGCTCCTTTTAAAATGTTTTTTCCTTCTTGAGAAGAAACCTGCGAGGTTTGGGTTTTGCTTTGTTTGTTTGACAGAATACAGACCACGAACAGATTTACTGACTTAACTGGACCAGCCACAAGGTTGGAATTATGTATGTGCTTCAGCATCTTGCCAGATGAGTAAAAGAACTGTTACTATCCTGAAGAATTTAACTCTACTAAAAATTCAACTGAAGAGCTAATTTTAACTACAACACACCTTTACCTGCCAATGGACCTTTGCCAAAAAAATCAGGGTCCTGCATTGGTTTGTGTGTTTTGAGTCCCCTCTACTACAAAGAAAAAACAGGCTAATTTTTCTATTATATAACTTATTTTCTAAAATAAATAGCTGTAATTACTGAAGACTTGGAAGATTTTCCATACAACTCAATTCTGACTTAACTGACATTGGTTATAGAGCTTATTTTTGCTCTCTGAGGTCTCTTCAGTGGTCAGTTGGCATCTAAGCCTGGGATCAGGACCTGGAATTCCTGCCCTGGCATACCTGGCTGCCAGCTGGCTGGCTGCCATACCTGTTTGGATAGCAGGTGTCTTCATAGATTGCTCTACCCTCTTATTGCAAGTACTTTCTGATCCATTTCCTATATTTACTTGTTTGGAAGAGGGCCATCATCCTTCCTGAAGGACCAAAGATGGAAGTTAAGAAGAGATTGTAAAACTCTGGGAACAGCTGAAAATACCACCTGGAAAAATCTTTGAATAATGAGCCTGTATCTTAGCAAAGACAAGATAACAATCTTCAACAGCAGACAAGCTGCTGCAGTGAATAAAATGATTAATTTGTTGACTGTGCCCATGACAGATAGAAAAGAAATAGTGGAGTTACACAGGCATATAGGGGGGCTAAAGCACACTTTTTAATGGCATGATTAGTGAAGGCCTGGAGGAGATTACCTAAAATGTCATAAAACTTCTGGCATCAGAAGTCTTCAAAAAAAGATGAGGGAAGTGCCTTCAGGAATGCCACAGCTACGGCAAAGCCTGCCTTGCCTGTGATCTCACAAGGTCTACTTTTAGTCTATTTTTCAGAAAAATTTTTTGCACTATCTTTAGGCAAATGAAGTCTTAATAAAATTGCCTGCCTGCCCAGACTGAGGCTAGTATCAAAATTCATACAACTTGCAATTCACCAAACTCTCAGCACAATGTTTTGTGTTCCTAGAGTTCAATACACATCCTTGCATGAGACTGATGACTAAGGAGGAATTGATTTAGGCATTTTCCTTTTCTATAAGGAAAGTTAGAAAATCTTTTTGTGGATGAAAAACCCAAACACTGCAACTTTAACAAGGAATCCCAGCAAACGGTGCAGAGCATTTTTTATTTCTTGCAGTCTCGGCCTCCACATCGGGAAAGGAAATGAATGCTGTAGCAAGTAAAGGAAATTATAGCTTTTCCTTCATCCCTCCTACACATGCATTAAAAGGAAGGGATGTGTGGGAGGAACATCAACATGTTAGCCCATCTACATTCCCTTTGCTCCATTTTCTCTGTCCAAAAACCAAACAGAGTTCAAATGAAACATGAGAAGCTTTAGTCCAAAAGCAGAAAATCTCAAGAAGTGTCAGAGATTGTTATGGGAAGGAGGACAAAGGCCTCCCAGAGTGCATCAGTTACATTAACATCCACAAATTAATTACCTTACCTGCCCTGAACTTTAGCTGTTCACATATGTTAAATCCCTGGCCATCAAAACTCAGTGATGTGAACTGGACGTGTCCTCTGTGCACACCTATCAGAAGTTTTAATCCATACCACTCAAGGCAGAAAAGGCTGCACACTCTAAATCAATTTTGTCACTACTTAAGTACGAAGCTGAGACACCCCAGTATTGGATTACAGACATGTTTATCTAACTGCAAACCCTATGTAAAAGTGTCTGATTCAGCACATCTTTAACAACACTTCTAAGGTATGACCATTTTTCACACACTTAGTATTTTCCGATGATGCCATTGGGTGTCAGAATTATTCATGGCAATCACAATAGCTACAGAGTTTATCCAGAAAAACAAACTTGGACTGAAGTCCACACAAAATAATTAAAACCTAGCAAAGAACTTTGATGTTGCCATGACCACCATAACAACTTACTATAAAAACAATGCACTTTGTCAAGCCCATCTTCAACTACTTGCTGTGAAACCGAATAGCTATTGTACATTCTAAATCAAATATTTGTTTATTAGAGTTATTTTTAAATGTCAAAATAAATTACATTCTCCTTTTTACAATAATTCTTCCAAGATCTTT
>VZTN01035338.1:54614-67410 GCA_013400515.1 Erpornis zantholeuca | reverse complement strand
AGAATATACTTCAAACCAGGACAATTGGGTTCTGTATAGTTAATCTTTTGGTGTTTAATGGGCTTGAAAGAAGGATTGGTATTTAGTGTAATGCACCTAGTCAGTTTGTATAGTTCTTCCAAAAACCATACTGATAGGAAAAGCTGTGGTGGAAAATCCATTTTATTGGATTGTTATTTCTCTGTTCAGTGATAGAATGCTTTTGTTTGACAAAAACAAGCTCTTTGGAGAACCTAAGGTATAAGCCACAGTAAATCATATAAAGTTCTTGCTAGTATTTTCTCAATAAAAACAGTTTAGTTCCAGTTTCTTCTTTGTATTTCCAATAGCTATTGTAGTCTGTGTACCTAAATTACCCTGTTACTGAAATTAGAAGATGTTTAAAGTGTACTTCATTGATAAGCAGCAGACCCAGCTAGGTGGAGAGCACTTTCGAGTGCTTCATATTATAGACTGATTTTTATGGTTTATTTTCAACACTTCAGTAGTTCAAGTGGTAAAATAATGTCTTCTCTTACATAAAACTGTTAGCCTCTGAACTTTTAGTTCCAGTAGATACTTCTTATATTTTTTTATCACAGGGTAAAGCTGCCCTCTGATTTATAAAATCTAACACATAACAAATCCTGGCACTACTTTACATTGCTGGGCACTACTTTAGGTATTCTTTCTGCCATGTTTATGCCTGTAGCTATTGTCTCACTACAGAAATGTTTCGGATTATATTTTTTCACTTATTAGGTGATTTAGACTTTATTGAGTCAAATCAGTTATTAATTTTTTTTTTTTTTAGGTCATTGGAATTTTGGATGTGTTCACACCAGATGTAACACTGGAGAAGTTTAATGACTTGTAAGTTCCAAGTTGTTTGTGTTTTGGAGCAGAGCATTGTTTCTTGTGCGGGAGGAAATGTTGTTGCTTTTTAAATAGAGAATTTCAAAATTGTTGCTTCACAGACTTTTTTTCTGAGTTTCATCTTAATATAACTCTTACATGCAACTTTAGTGGGCTGGGGTTTTCAGACTGTCATTAGAACCAGTTTCCTGTCTTACAAGGGATATACTTCTTTCAGCCCTTGTAAATGGAAGTTTGGTGAATTCCCTAATCCACCTTTCCAGTATTTCTTACCCTAAGGCCCAGGTTGCTCAAATGGTAGGATAATTCTTAACCCAATCAGGTAGGCTGAAAGTTATCCCTACTGTGTGGCACATCTTATTGTGATCTATCCTAATTCAAGGATCAATTAAAAAGTGCTGATGCTGCTGGATTTTTTTTGTGTTTATCTGCATTATGGTCTGTTGTGCCCTGTGACTGTTTTCCCAGTCAGTGGTCCAAACAGCATCTGATACATTTCTACCACATCTCTCTGACATTTTGGTGGCATCTCAGACATAAGATGTTTAACATGTCTGCTGTTTCACTTATTTACTAGTGCAACTCCTGTGAATTAGAGTTGCTAGAGAAACAGTGCTCAGAAATCCTTTTGGGCTTAATGTAGACTTCCTGTGCTAGTAGAACTGTTCTGGATTTCATCTAGTGTAGCTATGTTTCCTAAACAACCATGGGTTGTTAACAAAGAAAGCTATGGGAGAAAAATGTAGAAAATGAAGAACGGAAAACATGAAGCATGTGTTCATATTGATCATTGAGCCAAAAGGAATGTTGTCCATGTTGTCTATTGTGCTAACATTTTATACAGCATATGTAATAGAATGTGCATGCATGTGATGAGCATTGAAGCACTGTGTTTTAAATGCAACCCTAAAATCATCCTCCAGATTTTGCTAGTTCAATGAGGTGGTCATGACTGTGAGATACATTGCATGAATGTCTTAGTTTTCTATGTAGCTGCCTTTGAAATACTATGAGGCTTTTGGTTAGTTGCTTTCTAAGCTAGTTCTGATAACTATCCAATTTTCATAATCAGTGACAGAACTGGGCAATACCTCTGTTTATGACATATTGGAGGGTAGGAAGATGATGAAGAAATTGTTTGGTAAATTGAATAATCTATAATTTGATATTTTAATTGGACTATAACATACAATTGCGTTTAAATTCATGTGACAAAGTTAATCAAGTTTTTGTTTGTTTGTTTGTTTGTTGTTTCATTTTGTTTTATTTTAAGCTACCTTGTCATGCCATTCATGGGAACAGACTTGAGTAAGATAATGAAGCATGAGAAATTAACTGAAGATCGAATCCAATTCCTGGTGTATCAGATGTTGAAAGGCTTAAAGGTTTGCCAGTTCTACTACTATTTTGATTTCACAGTCTTTTCCTGGTAAACTGTTATGGAAAACTATAAATACTTATAATTTAATAGCAGGATAAAATTTACCTCACCCAGGATAGTAAAAGAATATATATTAAATATAAACCATTATATTAAATTATTATATAAAGTATATTTTTACAGCTAAAAATCCTGGTTCTCTCAGTTTCTCATCTTACATTAGAAACATTCTCATCTCCAGTCCCATAATCATCATCATGAAGCTTCACTGGGTTTGCTTCAGTGTCTCTCTTTGACTGGGAAGCCCATAGCTGAGCACAGCACTCCAGGTGTGTCTCACCAAGGGGAAGGATCACCTCCTTCAAGTTGCTGGCAATCCTCTGCCTAATGCATGAAGCTTTTGGTTGTCTTTGGTGCAAGGGCGCAGGTCTTTTTCTGCCAAGCTGGTCAATCTCCAGCCTTGTCTGGTGCATGGGATTGTTCCCTCCCAGAATTTGTTGAACTTTGGTGGGTTCCTGTCAGCCCATTTCCTCAGCCTGTGGAGGTCTCACTAAATGGCAGCACGATCATCTGGTGGGTGAACATTATTCTCAGTTCTGAATCATTTGCTGAGTTGCTGAGGGAGCCCTCTGTCCCATCATCTATGTCAGTAGTGAAGATGTTAAACAGGACTGACTTCAGTACTAACCCTAAGGGTTACTAAGGGGGACACAGCTGATGATGGGCCTCCAGCTGAACTTCCTGCCACTGACCACAACAACCCTTTGATCAAGGCAGTTCAGTTAACTTTGATCTACTGTCCATTAATCTAACTCCTACTTCCACTGCCTCTCAGGATGTTATGAGAGAGTTTCAAAAGCCGTGCTTTTGTCAAGGTAAACAGCACTGTCTGCCCTCCTGTCATCCATCAAGCCAGTTGTCTTATCACAGAAGGCTAATGGGCTATCAGGTGTGATTTTCTTCTCTAAATCCATGCTGACTACTGCCAATCAGTTCTTTGTCCTTGCAGTGTTTGGAAATGGCTTCCAGAATTACTTGCTTATTACATTCTCAGAGAGTGAGGTGCAGCTGACCGGCCTTCCTTGATCGCCTTCTTCCTTACCTTTTTGAAGATATGAGCAGTATTTGCTTTCTTGTCATCACAAGGAACTCTCCTGATCACCACGATCTTTCACATACTATTAAGTGGCCTCACAATGACATTGGCCAACCTCCCTTAGAATTTACGAGTGCATCCCGTCAGGGTGTTTGTTTAAATGTTAAATTTGTGTTTATTTGCATGTTTCCTATCTGATCCTCCTCCATGGAGGGCTAAGTCTTCCTTGCTCCAGACTTTTCCAGCACTTTCAGGGACCTATGGTATGGCAAATATTATCAGTAACAATGGATGAAAAGAAGGTATTGAGTACCTTGTCTTTTTCATGCCCCTGGGGTAGTTGCCTGTGTTTTCCCTAGTTTTGTTTTTGCTCCTTGTTTGCATGTAGAAGCCCTTCATGCTGACCTTTGTGTCTTTTACCAGATTCAGCACCTTTAGGGCTTTGCCTTTCCAACTTCCATCTCTGCACACTTGGGCAGTGTCTCCACATTCCTTCAGGGTGACCTGACTCTGCTTCCACCTCATGTTCGCTTTTTTATGTTTTGGTTTCCCTAGGAGTTCTTGCCTCCTGCCACCTTTGCTTGATCTTGACTTCTAGTGTCTGTTTTTAATATGTACTGATGTTTCACACTGTGAAATTAGGAAACGATTCATAAAAGATTATAAGGGACCATGCAGATTTGTCTACTTTTGAACTGTGTAGGAAGGCTTCATCTTGTAGCTCTTCCATTAAGTCTTGGGAAGAATAATGATTTCAATTAATCATTTTCCTAAATAAGAAATATAACCAAATGTCATCTCTAAGTTAGTTGTTGGGCTTGTTTATGATTTTCTTTTGCTTTTCAGATAGTAGGCCTAATCCTCTGTTCTTTCTCAAAAATAATGTTTATATTCATCTCTCTTTTATCTCTTAGATATTTTTCTTCTGTGGACTGTAAAGCTTACAGCTATAGCAAAACAACATAATCTTGAATTGTACTGACTTTCACAAGAATGGTTCTAAATGTATTAGGTATCATGTACTTTGTGTGTTTTTCTTCCTCATCTTTGCTAAATACTGTTTATTATTGCTACTCCTTTTTTCTTCTGTTTGGCTTTTAAAAATTGGACTCTGTATATTGAAGTTCATGGTCTTACAACACAAAAAGAAGATATTCTTTTAGCTCCCTGTTTTTATCTAAAACCTATATTAATGTGATGTGATAATGATTCTTGGTCTAAATTAGTACTACAGTCCTAAAATTACTGTGTTTACCTTTTGGGTATACGCAGCTGCTGGTCATAAAAAGGCTACTACTTCCTTACTACTTTTTTCTTTTGGTGACGCAATTCTGAGAGAAGAAAAACCTTGACCGGGGTCTGCAGGCTTTCTTTGGGCTCTCCTGCAGTGATAGCTGTTTAATTCCCTTCTGGAGACACATGATGTAAGGAGGCTGTGGAATGGCTCTGTCTTAAATTGAATGTCATTCCTTGGCTGCTGCTGGCACTGCACAATTTTGGTTTTACAGTCCTGTGCCTGCAACACACAATGTATGGGCAGAATTTCCTCTGTGCTTGTACAGGCAAGTGAAATCAGTGTAGGGATGTGCTTGTGCAGTGGAAATACAGACCTGATTTTGATACAGGAAAGTCTGGCACATCGATCAGGATGCAGATGCATCCAGATCTATACTTGCATTGCCAAACACTATTAAAAAATAGTTAATATAGCAGGACAGCATGCTGTGCCTGGACAAGACCATCAAGAACAGCATAACCACCATTCTCTTGTCTCTCAGCATTTAAATGCAGAAGGGCAAGTAAATTGTTTTACTCCCATTGCAAATCTAATAAATATACATTTTTTTGAGTCCTGCATTATTGATTTCTCTTTGACCCTACCCTGGATTTTGTGTTCATATTTTAGTAGATTTTTGCTCACATAGCCTTTTACATATGCTAAGTAGTTACCCTTTCTGTGTACCCTTTACCTAACTGTGTTCTACAGTTGTGCATTTAAGTGCTATAATTCCCATTTTACAAATGCAGGAACTAAAGTCAGATAAACTAAAGCCAGGTTTGGGGAAATTGGTTTTATTTAAACTGGAAGGAATTCACCTCTAATCTGGATTTTGAATGTGGAATTATGATTTCAGTTTTGTAATTAGTTCCCTAGTCACAAAACCATGTCCTAATAAGTGTTCTCTCAAGGACTGTGTAAGTGGAGTGGTCTGTTTAAGTTGCAGGTAACTGTCTGGGAAGCAGGTTTCCAGGAGAGCCATGCTATTCACCAGGGATGAAAAACATCATATGTGTTAACTTTACAGGCAAGCAATATGTGAACTGTAAATAATTAACTTAGGTTGAGTGTAGTGGAAAGGATGAATAATTAATTTAACTCCAGTGAAATGGTTTAGAAACATATTTCTATACATAGTGATGTACATTATCTGACAGAGGCCAATGGAGCAGAACTTGTGGCCCCAAATGTTGACACTGAAGTGTGTTGGATCAGTAATTCTGGAAGACAAATGGAGCAACTGTGTGTGGTTGACATACATAGGAAGAAAACAGAGCAGTAATTTAAGGGGATATATTGGGCAGGTTTGTGGCAGGGTTTGTTTGTTAATGAAGGCTGCAGGGGTGGCTTCCGTGAGAAGACACCAGGACCTGCCTCCATGTTGAACAAATTTCCAGCTAGCTCTAAGGCAGACTCCCTGCTGGCTAAAGCTGAGCCCATCGACAATATTCATGGCACCTCTGTGGTAATAGATTCAAGGGGGGGTAAAAAATTGCGGTGCAGCAGCTGTGAGAGGGGAGTGAGAAAATGTGAAACAGGCCTGCAGGCACCAGGGTCAGTGAGGATAGAGGGGGAGAAGATGCTACAGGTGCTGGAGTAGAGATTTCCCTGCAGGCCATTCCCTGATGGCAATGGTGGGAACAGGCTGCTCCTGTGGAACATTTGGCGGACCACGACAGAGGAGATATCCACACAGCAGCCATGGAGGACCCCATGCAGGGACCCAGGGATGTGCCCTAAATGAAGCTGCAGCCCACAGGGAGCCCATACTGAAGCAGGCCCCTGGCAGGTTTTGTGGTAAGACCTGGGGCCCATGGGGGACCCACGCTGGAGCAGTCCTCTCCTGAAGGACTGCATCCTGTGTATAGAACACATGCTGAAAGAGTTCATGAAGGAGTATGTCCTGTGGGAGGGACATAAAAATAAAAGCAGTTACATGGCAACCAGTAGGGATGCCAAGATAGGAACTGTGAAAGGTCTTCTGTAAGAAGTGGTTTGCCTGAATAGTCTCTTACCTCATGTTTTTGAGAGCACAACTGTACTTGCCTCAAAGTTACCAGCAGGAACTAAAATATTATTTAGCTACTAGACTGTTTTGTCATTTCTTATTACACAGCAAACTCTGAAGAAAAATCTTTACTGTATCTCTTCCCTTAAATTTTGGATTCTCGTTGAACCATTTCAGCCAGAAATACACACCTAGCTGGAAATATTTTTAAGAAATAGGGGTTGTCCAGTGTTTGAAGCACATTCTTGTAGCCCTGTGTGTGCTAGGAAATGTGTTAAGCTGAAAGCAGTGTTGCTAGCATGCAGAGAAAAAAGAAAATGAGTCAGTAATTTGTTTATTCATTTACAGATACCAGTAAATTAGCTGTTTAAGAAAGGGTTAGCCAGATTTTGCATGAAAACCTTGTACTTTTTAAGGTCTACTGTATCTGGGTTAAAGACAGCCCATCTGTGTTTACTTGGATTGCTTTTTTGGTGGAGCATGGAGAACAAACATACACTTAGGTAGTGCTCAGTAGAAGTGTTATAAGGGAAAAATGCTTGGAACACCTTGGAAGGAGGATTATGCCACTCTGTAGATCTTTGTGGTAAAACTCATTTGGCTTCTCAAGCTTAGCCTATTATTTGTATGAAGACTTTGTTTTTCACCTTTTAACTTTGATGGAGTCAGTTCTGAGGGTATTTTTTGGTGTTAAAGATGTAACCTGCAATATGCATTTGTCCTTTGTAAAGTATATAAGAACTTTATGGTATTTGTATGTATGTCTGGTCAAAGCCAAGAGGGCTGTTTGTCATTTTTGTCACCTTGCATATTCTACTGTAACAACCTGTTTGCTTTTGACAGTTAAATGCATATAGGAATAACTGCATGACTGATGTATTGTGAAGGGGTAAGGGAGATTTTTGCTAAGTCCCCCAGTTGTTTCCTTGCAGGCTTCATTGCTACGTTCTCTCTGTAGGCTGGTTCTGGATTGGTTGTGTACAAAGTGCTCAGCAGGCTTGATTTTAAAAAACATGGATAAATTGAGGGCAAGAGAAAGTTCATCCTGACTTCGTGAAGATCTGTATAAATTCTTCAGCTTTTTCTCTGCAAGTCTGTATAATTCTTTTTTGTCAGTTCTTACCATTTTACTGTCTTTTTTATACTGAGAATGAAATATTCATTTTCTTTCTTTGGCAAGCCTTGTAATTTATCAGAATTCAGTGTGATGTGACACCACTTAAAAACAATGACGTGCCTCTTCTTTGTCTGTTTCCTAGTCGGGCCTTAGTCTGGCATTAAATTTTGCTTAAGTGTGAGCTTGCATCTTGGAAGGGCTTTCATAATTTCTTTTTTGTTGTTGTTTGACAGAAAAGCTGTGTATTGTCAAAGAGTGCAGAAGGCAAGCTGAACATAAAAGTCTGTCTCTGTAGGTAGACAGAGACTGAAGGTTTCAGTCTTGGGTCCCTCTTCTGCAGGAATGCCAGCTGGGCTTCTGTTTGTAGAGGTCTGGCAGGTGGCTGTCAGTCCTCTCTCTTTATTCATAGTGCTTGAGAAGGGACAGACAGCTCTTGGGCCACACAAACACCTGTTCAAGCTTCTTTTGTCATACTTATGGTAAGATTTACCATAAGCTCTCTAGCTCTCTCCTTTTCTCATCTGTATTTACTGCCTTTTGTTCACATTTCTGGTGGATTTTTCCTGCTTCTCTGCTTTTCCTTCCCCCTCTGACCCATTTCCTCTTCAGTTTTTACTTCCCCGCCAAGATGCTTTTCATTTTCATTTTGCATGTTGCCTAGAACACATTCTCCTGAGTCTTTGCTAATTCCCTTTTGATTAGCTTTTTATTTTGTGTAGAGATTACATATACAGGAAAGAATGCTTAAAATTTAGATGATTATTGGATGACTTCCTAGCATGATCTGAAGCTTGCATTGCAGGGTTTATGCATGCTACAAAAAATTGTCTTTAGGATAATGCACAGAGCTCCTGTGCTCCAAGGCACTCCACTCATGTTAACTGGATTCTTGAATCAAATATGGTTCAGGTGAAATGGCAATAACATTGTGAAGGATATGTCTACTCTGTTCTGAATTGTTTTGCCATGTTACAAATGAAAAATCTGTCAATAAATGGCTAATTTAATGAGTAGAACCAGTAAGAACAGGATCCCATTTCAGAAGGCTATTGAACAGAAATGGAAAATCTTCTGAATGAAGGCTGGCATAGTTCCAGCGTTGCTACCTGCCAGGAGATAATGAAATGCAGTTTAAAATATACTGCTATTGTTAAAGAAACACTGCAGCACAGCACCAGTATTTCAGCTTACAGAAAGGCTGATGTGTACATTACCATTAAGAATAACTGCTGTTTTATGTAATCTCAGTAATGTTATGTTAAGAGGAGCATTTAGAAAACATAGGAGCTTTCCTTAAAGTGTTAACATGATTTTGGTGCTATGAAAACACAGAAAAACTTCAGCGGGGTGAGAATGCCAGCAAAACCACACTCTTCCCCCCAAACAGGTGAGATTAACTAAAACTGTGAAGGGTGCAGACCTTTTAATTCCTGTTTCTACATTCTGCATTCTTGGGTGCCAAATGACTAGGTCTGCCTGCTGTTTCCTTACTGTATACAGTCTTAGTAGCAAAATAGAGAATAGCACCAACTATAGAATATTTTAAGCATCTGTTCTGGAAAATCAAGAGGTTTCAGTTAGAAGACATTACAATAATTTGGAATGCAAGTAGACATTGTAATATCCTTAATCAAGATAGCTATGAAAAGGACATATTTTTCTTAATTTATTGGGAGTTTAGCTATTTAAAGTTAAATTTCTGGTTTGGTGTTTTGGGTTTTTTAAAGCACATATGGTCTCCACGTACAATTGACAGACTTTCTCCTTCTCCTCCCATCTCAATTTAGTTCATGCACATCCATGACAGATACAACATTTTGTAGATTTTTGTTTACTGTAGCGGTTTCAAGCCAACATTCTGTGGAGCAGCCGTTTGCCTTCAACATCTTGTGTCAGCCCCAGGAAATCCTGTGAAGGGCTTTGGCATTTCCTACTGGTGATGTTAAACCTTGCCCAATCTGCAAGTAATCTGTAGCAGGAACTGGTCCACTGCAGATGCCAAGATGGCACAGCAGTCAGTAGTGTTACCATGCAGCAGGGCCCTACCTTGGCACGGGCTGGATTGACAAAGTTGTAGGCACAGGGTTAAAGGAAGTGGGGGCTTTTCCCTCCTCCCTCTTTTCAGAACCTATGAGACCACATCTGGTGTGGCCTGTCAGATGTAAGAGAGGAAATATTAACTGTCAGAGATTTTTTCAGGCACTGCTTAAAAAACTTGGCACCTTAAATGTAGCTCTTGTGCTGCTTTGGTTTTAAGTTCAGAAATCCAAGTCTGAAATGCACATTGGATCTGTCTGAAGAAGTTGGTTTTTGCTTTGCTTTTTTTTCTGTGTGTCTCTCATCGGTTGGATTATGAGGACCCTTTTGCAGAGGGACTGTTGCATTTATGAGGTTAATTGCCTGTCTTGAGGGCTGCTGGGAAAGGTGGTCATTGCTGTGGCTCATTTGCAATTATCCTGCAAAGCTCCTTTCTTCTGTGCATTTCAGTGATGTTATGCTGACTGTTCCTGGTTGGTCTTCTCTGGCTCTGCCAGCTGGTTTCCAGTGACTCTATTGCCACATGTCCCATTCTTCAGAGTGGAATAAAATTAAAATTCTTCAAGTGAAGCTGGAGCATTTGCATCTTATTCATCTTTTCTCAAGTCTTTTAAATAAAAGCTTTTATTGTTCTTGTGTTTCTTAGCATCAGTAGTATGGTCTTGGGGATTTCAGATCAGTTCCCCACACCTGAAAGGATTAGCACATGCCAGGCTGCTCTTGGAAACCATGTCCTCAGTTCAGAACAACTTTCTGCATTTCAATCCTTGCAAGAGATGCCTATATCTGAACTAGTTACTAGAGGTTCCCTTTATTGACTGTGATGAAAATAGTCCCTTCCAGGGTATCATTCAGCTGGGGAGAGAAACAGCATACCTCAGTGGGGAGCATTTGGTGACAGCCATGGGTTCAAACATCTGTATTTGATCAGGTGTCATCCCAAAAGAACTAGTCCTGTGTGTTCAGTTTGTTGGTTTGGCTTTTGTGAGCCCTTAAAGAGATCATTGAATGGGTGATGAAGATGTTCAAGAAAAGAGAATGTCTTTCAACTTGACCATTAAATTTTCCATTGAGGAAATACTGAAGCATGTAGCAAAAATTCTCAGATAAGACCTTGACTGGCCTTCATCCCAGTCTTAATGATCTCTTAAAAATCAGTGCTGCTGAAGCATATGAATCTAAACTATAATGGCACACCAGAGACACCTATTGCAGGAGAGCATTTCTGATATATAAAATAGCATGTTTCATTCTGTTATATCTGTATATATATGCCAAAAATTAACTGAAAACAGCATTTTCATGCATGGGATGACTTAGAAAAAAATTGTATTGTCTGTTGCAGTACTCAAACTGATTTAGTGGAGAGGGAAAAGGACAAAATGCTACTATAGTTATCTGAACATTAAAACCATTGCTAAAGGGACCTTCTGTGCAATAAATAAACATTTTCTAATTCAATTTACTTTAGCACCATGAAAAAGTACTTTTTCTCCTACCCCAGGCAACTTCTTAAAGTCAGGACCTTAACTAAAAAAATACTTTTCTTTTTACAGTATATTCACTCATCAGGCATAATTCACAGGGTAAGTGGAAAAACATGAAAGATGTCTATATTTTGATAATGTGAGTGATGTTTGTATATAAACATGCTTTTAAATATGCCTGAAATTCCATTTATAGGTTTTATTTGTTTGTGCCTTTTGTTTCTTCTTCAGTGGGAACAAAAGCTGGCATGGCTATGTCAGCGTAGCTGGGCACTGCGGTTGCACTGAATACAGCTTAGATTTGGGGTTCGTAAATTACTTTGTAAGGTTGAGTTGTAAGTCCCCACAAGAGCAAAATTGAGATAGATAAGAATTTTTTCTGTATTTTTTTAAAATTAAGATTAAGTTTAAAAACAATGTTTGGGTTTTCTTTAAACATTATATTAGTGTTCAAAGTTTTGGGGGAACCATAGAAACTGAAAAAATTGTCCAAAATTATAGAACCTTGAGAACCTCTTTTTTTTTTTTTTTTTTTTTCTGAGAGAAATTAAGCATTTGATTCTTTTTGAATCTCATCTCTGTATAAAAGTCCACTTAAAACCACTTCTGCACCGTGAAGAAGGAGTTCTGAATGATGGCATTGTGGTACCAAGCAGCATATCTTCCTCAAAAACTGCATTAGAACAGAAATTGTCCATTTTTAATAAAGTATTGGGAGCACCACAGAAAGTGCACATTGTGTAATACTTTTAAACTGGACATGGGAACTATGCAAACTGACAAAATAATGTAAGATATTTATATTTTTATATTTGCAACTGCTGGGATCATGGGCTACACTTAACATTGCTTAGTCTTTTTCCAAGACCCTTGAGCTTCTTGGTTTCATTATGGTATTTTGCACCAAATTGTTTCTCTTTAAGGCCCCTCTGATCTTAAAACATCTATGTATATAACAGGTGGATCCCTGTTAAAAAGTTCAAAGAGAAGATACTTTTAATCATCTTATGCTAAAGTGTATCAAAGAAAGGTTTGAAAAAGCCGAAGGAAAATGAAATTCTAACAATGTATACCTGTGTCACTGATGTTGCAATATCATTTTAGTCCTTGCCAGTACTCTTCCCTTTGCTAAACTTTACAACTGTGGAAGATCATTAGAAGTCTCTAAGGTGGCTTAAGAGACTTAAGGGAATGCTTTTTTCCAGTTGCAGTTCTATTGATTTTCTTAGGAAATTGATTTTTCCACAGAAGAGAGCATAGGGTTTTATGTAAAATCTTGTTTGAGTCCTTCAGTACTCCTTCTAAGTCTGTCAGGGTAAGGAACCTTTATAATGCATATTTTGATATGCAACATGTACAGTCCAGAACTATATATGTGAATTGTTAACCTTGTGGTGTTAGTATTAAATGCAATAGATTTATGTCCAAACTCCCCTCATAGAAAAATGAGTGAATTCCTTCACTGGCAAGTATTTTCCTGACCTCTAGCAGAAAAAAAAAAAAAAAGTTTTTTTTTTGGGGGAAAATAATTTGGGA